>PVIY010005732.1:0-92323 GCA_004026745.1 Myrmecophaga tridactyla
TGGAAGGCAATGTCATCTACTGACGACAGGGACAGGGATAAGAGTGAGGTCAGAACTTGAGCTAAGGGAAGACCCACAGCAGTGGTTGAGAGGACTGCAACCGGGAGATGATGGGAGGATAGCTGATAAAAGGAGAGAAACAAGAAAAGGACCCAGTGGTGTTTTTTGCATGTGTTGGGGTGGGGGAGAGCTAGAAAGAACTCCTTTTTATTAAAATAATCCTCAGTTGAGGTTAGGGGATAAAGCAAGTCTGTGGCAAGTGTGCTCAGAAACGGACAGGGAAGCATCAGGCCTGCTGTGTCTTCCAGGGCCCAGACACACTGAATGTGTGTGGGCCTGGTCCCAGGGCGGGCTTGGCGCTCAAGGTGCAGAAGAGGGATCATGGAAATGGTCCAGGTTTGGGGCTGGGCCAGAGGATGTGGCAGGAGGTCGAGGGAAGAGGGGGAGGCCAAATGCCAAAGAAATGCTGAGTATTGCTTACCTAAACAAATCCGCGCTTGCACAGAGGTTTCACGGAATAAACAAGGAGAGTCGATCCCTGGACACCATCATCTTATTCCCTTAGGTTAATCACAAGGCATCCTCCAAGCCTGCCCTCGTGAACCCCTCTATCCCACAACGGCTGTCTTCCTAGCCAGTGAAAACATTACTTATGGGTCAAGCCTTCCTTGCTGCCTTCTCGGAACCAGAATTGTCCCGTTGTACATGCTTCATCCCTCTGTCCCTGCAGCCAGCAGCCCAAACAAGGGATGCCAGTAACATCTAAGGGCTCAGGAGTCCCCTTAATGAATCCATGCCTTGACTTTGCAGTTCTAGAAGTCCTTGCCCTCTCTACTTTCCTACGGTGACTGTGCGCTGAAGTGACACTGTTCCCTGGGATCTCATTTCTAGCTCATTAAAAAAAAATCATTTTCTAAAAAATTGTACTGAAAATCCATTCCCACTTTACTTCCTTCCCCCTCCTCTCTTCTTCCCGGATAACCCAGTCTATCTTTCTTGATGTGCACCTCTATCTGGTATCTTATGGGGAAAATGAAACTTTGTCCATATTTCCCTCTGATGCCCCATTTACCCCTAAGTCTTTGTTGAAATTGTTTGGTCTCTTTTCATTGCTCTGTGAGTCTCAGCTTATCCCTGTATAATTGCTCAGACTGCCTCCTGCCTACTCTGAAAAATCTGTCAGTTGCTGCCTGCTGCTTGCTGTCTGTTATCTTTTACTTGCTTCGCTGGGCTTTTGGAAGCCCTCTGGACATAGAAAAACAAACAGATCCATATCTAGTCTTAGAACAGCAGCTAAGTAGCCTCTCACACTAGCAGTTTGCTGTCCACATTTTATTGCCTTCCTTTTGTTTTTTTTCCCCCCTTGCCTACTTCCTTATTGGAAGCAGCCATATTAGAGTCTCTCCAGAGGGCAGGCAGCCTAGGGAAATATCCTACTGGAGTCCTTGGAAGGTTCTAGCATAACAGTGCTCTTCAATTGCAAATGTGCAGGCAGCCTGGCAAGTGCTAGCTGCCTCGGGTGTAACCCAATCCTCAGGCAGCTATGGAGGGAATTAATTTTGTTTAACAGATAGAATAGCCAGACAAATCTAACTTTAAAAATATGGGGCTGGGGAAGAAAAAAGATGTAAAAGGGCGTGTCGTCTCATTCTTTCTTTTGTGTGTGTCAGGGCAGCACATCCACGCAGCCATGTGGCTTCTGACAGATAATGGAAAGCAAGGGCCCTCTATGGCTCTTCTTGGAAATGCCCGGGACTCTTCTTGCTCCATTTTCAGCCTGCTTCCTCTTCGTTCCAGCTTCAGCAGAGCTGCTGGCCTCCGACCCCCTCTGTTTGCCTCTAGAAATTGGTGTGGGTCCTTGGCTTCCTTTATTTGTGCCACTAGCACTTCTCAGGGACTCAGATTCAGACTGAGCCTTCTGGCTTTGGTGCCAGATACACCCACCCTCGCGTGGGTCCCGTGTTGCACAAACCCTAGGGGCTGAGGTCATGCTGTCCCTCTCTGCCTACCCTCAGAGGCTGTCAAGTTGGAGAAGGGAAGGAGGGCAGTAGAACATAATTTACAAGAAATATCTGAACCATTATTCTCCCTCAATGGTGGAAAAATGAGAAGAGGGAATTTTCAAAGAAGGAGTGGAAAGCGGTTAGAGTGTTCTACAATATAGGTGAAAGAAATATAGAGAAAAATTAGTGCATCAGTCAAGATGTTAAGAATATCATGAATCCAAAAAATTGATAAAGATCTTAAGAAACAGAAATAAATATTTTGCTAAATATTGGAGACAGACACAAGAAGAAGTCAGACCTGTGTAAAAATGTAATAAAAGTAGTCCAGACTGTTAATTCACAACTGGCTTACCTGCTATTTAAGGTAAATACCACTCAGTGATCAAGAGCATGAAGGTATCTGGCCTTACTCTTTCATTCTTTTGTTCACCCATTTTATAGATACTTGGAACACGAGCCAAGTGGCTGTGTGATGCCAGATGTTGTGCAAGACACAAAGGAGTACAGCACTTACAGCTTGCTGTCAAGGTAGCCAGACCTGTCCAATTTGAAGTTAGGATAAAGAAACAAAAGGGGCTGCGAGTGAGTGTATGATTGGGGATCTATTAACTAAGTACTATGAGTCCTGATGAAAGAGGGGGGGTTCCCTGTGGTTTGGAGGGACCACTGAGGGTCCATGGAGAGGGTGGGCCTTGAAGGGTCCTTGTTGCACGGGTAAGACTGAAAAGGCAAAGAGAACTCACCATACTTAGTGATGATTTACTGGGTTCTCGTTATGTATGACAAACTGTAAAATGGTTGCCCAAAGTTAAAATCAGTGAGAGGCATTTTTGCTAACTTTCAAAGCCTACAATGAGAGGAGAATGAGAAGACTCGATGGCAAACACCAGTTTCTGGTTGTTGGGTGACTGGTCAGGCATGGTGAGGTTCAGATGCTGTACAGTACCTGTTTGCAGCACCATGCAGATGTGAAAGCTGTGTTTCGTGACCTGGAGAACAAGGGGGCAGAGGCTAGGAGGCATTCAACTTCCAGTGACAGTGTCCTCGGCAATAAAGGCATTTACTTATCACACTGACTGCGCCTGCCATGCTAGCATCAGGAGCTCAGGTTCGCTCTTTCATTCTGCCATCATCTGTGGGGTTTTTGTGCATGTGTCCTTAAACTAACTTCCCCATGGCATGTGATGTCCGCTGTAATGCCTCATAGAGTGCATTCCAAGCAGGAAGACATGGGCAAGGCCCAAGAACTCTCCACTTCTGAGGCTCTGGCTTCTGGGAAAAGAGTCTTTGTCAGAGGCTCTTCAGCAGATTTACCCTGAAGTCTCATGGACCAGAGCTGGGTCATATGCCCACTCCTGACAAAGCCAGTCACTGACAAAGGTTTAGGCCAATCATGATTCATCCCCTGGGCTGGCTAGCCCCATAGCTCTCATGAGATCCATGATCTCTGCTCACCAAATGAACAAAACAGAGCTCACTTCAGCAGGGAAGGGGGTGGGAGCGGTACACGAGTAGGTGGTGGACGGGGTCGCCAGTGCCATTGTTAAGTGACTGTGGCCTAAGTGTTTCCTTCGGGTCCGTAGCCATAGCCAGCCCTTGACCTTGACCTTCATTTACAACTCTGATTTCTTCTCTCAGTTTTGTTTTTGAAAAAATCGACCTGACTTACGTGAGAGAGGTGACTCAGAACTCCAATCAGCAAACCTTTATTTGGAGAAAGCCCCTACCCCCATGAGACTGGTGAAGGGAACTTTCTATGTTTCAAATTTAAAGCATGATTAATTTAGGTACCCTTTTTATGACTCTCCTCCTTTACTAGACTGGCTAAAAATCAATCTATCAATCTCTGGTCCCACCAGCTTTAGATAAGATGGCTTCTTACGTTGTCATTGTTAGTTTGCTGGTCTGAATTTGCAACTGGATTGAATTCTAGAGGGCAGGTTTGATTGTCTTAAACATCTCTGTGTCTTGAGCTCTAATACTGTGCTGTTCAGTTCAGTATCCACTGGCCATATATGGTTATTGAACATTTGGGATGTGGCTAGTGACTCAGAAATTGAATTTTTTAATTTTTTAAAATTTTAATTAAAGTCTGATACTCTCGTCAGTTACTGAAAAAAGTAATTCTTGGAACAATTCAAGTATGTGCATCTACTTTTTCCACGATAATTTTATGAACCCTAAATATGGATCAACTATTTCCAATGAAAATTTAGCATTTTAACTGAGATGTGCCATAAGGGTAAATGCATTCTAGATTTTGAAGACCTAGTATGGAAAAAAAGAAAAAAAGAAAAAGAAAAACAATGTAGAAATCACATAATTTTTGTCTTGATTACATAATGAAATGATAACATGTTAGACACAGCGGATTAAATAAAATATATTATTAAAATGAACTGTATTTGTTTCTTTTTACTTTTTTTTTTAAAGTGGCTGCTAGCAGACTTAAAATTGTGTAGGCGACCTGTGTTATGTTTCTCTTGGGCAGAGCTTCTCTAGTCCTCACAGTTGCTCAGATTTGTTAAATGACTGCGTGAATTATAAGTGACTTGACCAAGGATGCTCAAAAAGACTCAAACTGAATCTCACGTTTCCTTGATCCCCAAACTTCGCCATTCCTTCCAGGCTCCTCTCTCCTACCTTCCAGAGCATGGTCTCCTGTCCACCTGGGAGAGAAACTTTCTTCTGGAAATGAGCTCTTCAAACTCCGGTGAGAAGCAGCTGTGTGGAGGCTCTGTAAAGGATGCTGCTAGAAAATGGATGAGCAAACAATGTAGGATGCCAAAAGACTCCTTTGTTTCAGAATTTGCTATTTCTAGGCCTCTTACGAGATCTCCAGTCATTTCATTGTAAGTCCTCATTCTGAAAGTTCTCTTTTCAAAAAAAAAAAAAAGAGAGAGAGGTTTTACACTTCTGGGCAGATTTCTTGCTTATCCAGAAGGCTCTGGTTACACAAAGCAATGTAGGCTGTAGGAGCACAAGTGGAGGGCGGCCGAGAAACAGCAGCCACCCACTCTGCTTGCCAGAGAAGCTGAGTGTTCTCCTGGCCCAGAGAGCACTTTGCTTTGCTAGACCATGTACCAAAAGATTTGTTCTAACTCTGCTGAGACGATTCTCCTCGATAGCAGTAATTACAGAACAGCGCTTCTCACTCTCTCCCATCAATCATGCATGCAACCAACCATCTGGGCCTGTGACTCACACACGGGAGTGAAAGCGCTGTAATGTCATCTTTTCATTCTTAGGTCCTCATGTTCAGGCTGACGGTAACTTTATTTGTGGAGGATTTCATTCAGTAAGCATTCATCCAATGACTATTCATTGAATGCCTGCTCTGTGTCAGGTAAGCATGGGACTGAGATAAAGAGATACACATTTATTGGTCTGAAATATAAGTAATTTATTTAGCTGAACTATCAATAAGTTATATATTTATTTATCTGAACTATCAGAGGTGAGAGAGGGGCAAATAATTTTTAAGAGTATAATCCAAAGATGTTTCTTTATATAAAATGCTATACTTGCTATCCTGATTCAAAGCCAGGCCTTTCTGGACCAATATTTTGTCTCTGACAGTAGCATTAAAACATTTGGTATAATTCTAGGTATCCATTCTAAGGAAATAACCAGAGATATGGCCAGAGTTTTCTATATATATAGATGGTCATTTCAGGGTTATTTAAAAGATAAAAAAAAAAAAAAGGAAACCCTTTAAACATTGAATAAGAGGTTTGGTAAAATCTGGGTGTGTCTAATGTCTGTAAATCATTCAAGATCTAGTTATAAAGAATATTTAATGATGAACAAAAAAGTTTTGCCTTATATATTAAGATTAAAAAATCAAAGTATAATAAAAAATGCATGGTATTTAGTTTCAATTTCAATATACATCTATCTATTTACCTATCTATCTAGAAAAGACTAGCGGAGATATACTGAAATACTAACAGTGCATCTCTGTGAGTGAGATTATGGATGGCTTTTATTTCCTTTTTTACACTCTATATTTTAAAAATGATCTGTATCATTGTCTTTTATTTTTGAAATGAGAAAAATGAACAATAAACTAAAACAAACTTTGGTGCTGGAGCATTATTTTCCCCTGTGGAATTCATTTAAAAATGTTTTTAAAAAGTTTCCACCCAACATCCCTTTATTTCCTTAAAAACTGATTCTGGATCTGTCACACTTGATTTCAAATAGTTTTTGAACCAATTTGTATCTTTTTGTCCTGACTCATTGTGGACAATATGAAGTCCATGAACTTGCTTTCTCTGGTATCACACAGGGTAATAAACCTCCCTGCCCAGGTTACTAGGAGATCAGATGATATAAAGAATAGGAGGAACCTGGCTCAATGCCTGGTCCATAATGATCCCTCACTACTAGTCCCCTCTTCTGTGGCCTGACTTTATTCCCTTACCAACCTCTGCCCTATTTCCATTACTTGTAATCCCGTTTCCTCTCCCCAATTAGTTGGCTATCTTCTTAAGACCAAGCACCCTATTATATTCGATTCCCAGTCCCTCAGAACACCTCGAAACTGGTTTCAACCATTGCAGATGCTCAATAAATACTGTGGACGAAAACTGTTTTTCAAGCTTCAAGAAACCCACCTCCACCTTGATGTGTTCCTTCTTCTCTTCCTCATTCTCCCTTAGCACTCATGTTCTAGGATTTGGTAGCCCTCTGCAAACAATTTCCATATCTTTAATGGCTTGTAATCGGTGTCATGTAGCCCACCTTCTTTTAGTGTCATGTTACTGCTAAGGGCTAAAGGAGTCAGAAAGACCTGGCTTCAAGTCCAGGCTCTGCCACTTACACGTTGGGTGATCTTGGGTGGACTTCTAACCTCTTGTTTCAGGCATTTATCGCTGAACAACAAACCACACCAAAACTCAGTGGCTTAAAAAAATAGTAAGTTGTTACAATTTTGTGGGTCAACTGGGACAATGCTTGTGTTCTACCCAGTGTTGGCTGGGGCTGCCCACGCGACTGAATTCATCTGGGAAGTCGGCTGGTGCTGGAATGACCAAGAAGGCCTCACTCACCTGTCCGGCATTTCACTGGACTGGGTTTTTCCCTCTTCCCTTGTGGTATCTCAAAAAACTCTTATAAAACATAATCTCTCTCTCTCCAGCAGGGTGGTTGGGTTTCTTTACATGGCAGCTGACTTCCAAGAGTGAAAACAGAAGTTGCCCGACCTCTTAAGTTTCTTTCACTATTCTACTGGCAAAAGCAGTCACAGGCCAGCCCAGATTCAGGGTGTGGAGCAACAGGCTCCAATTTGACAGGAGAAGGGACATCGCCTACTGGGAGAGGAGGAAGTACGGCCAGCTCTATGCCTCGGTGTCTCCATCTGTCAAATGGGAGATAATAATAGTAGCTGTCTTTTTAAGATTACAGTGAAGATTAAATGCATGTAAAATACTTAGCAGAGTACTTGTACTTAGCATTAAGTGAAGCATAGCTATTTCTTAGTCATTTATAACTATCATCCTCATCATCGTTCTAATTATTATTACTATTTTATTTCAGTCAAAGTGGAAGTTGTTCAGGTTTATTCTGAAATGTACTTCTCTTCTCCTTCTTTATTCAGTAAGGTCAACACAGCAGTAATCATCACCCCACAGCATTGGAATCGACACAACTGCCCCTCCCCTCCCTTGGCACAAGTCAGGACTGGCCTCCCTAGGGGCCCTCAGGACTTCACAGTCACTGTGCCTGGTCTCCACTTCCCTCTTGAGATGTGGTACTTGGAGTGAAAGGTCATCACCTTCTTTGGGGTCCACTTTTGAAATCCAAGACCTTTCTGCAATTTGTTTGTATGACATCAGCATTTGCATTATGCTTCTTGGAATATCTCGATGGCGCCTCTCTTTGAGCTTTGAGATTTCACTATGCTCTTTCATGAAAGAAAAATAAAAAGCAGAGTTGCAGGGTCACAACATACACTCACTTCATAACTCAGATATTCAATGAAAAAATTAATTTCCAGGTTGATCTGGTCTTTCTCACCAAATGACACCCATTGATAGCAGGAAGAAAGATTAGTTTAAGAGTTGATCTGATTTAAAAAATCGTCTAATCATTTAATAGTCTTTCTTACACTTTAAGGATGTGCAGTTTACTGCATGTTGTCCTCAATAAAGCTTTAACAAAATAATTCCACATAAAACACTTCTTTTGGAAAACCAGAAGTTTGGATAATTCTATCGTAACTCCACCACCCCACTCCTCATGCTTTGGGAAAGGTACCTCTTCCTCAGTGGCAGGAAAAACAGGCAAACACAAAAGGCCATTTTCCCCTGAGTCACCAGGAACTCAGGCTAGCTATAAAAGTTATATTCCTGGTTTATATGATTCTCCTTTCAGGGAGAGGAGAAATTTCTCTCTCCCTGAGTTCCTGCCAGTGCTGCAAAAACATTGGGTAAACACCCCAGGAAGGTGACAGGAATCCAGGAAACCTTTACAACCTTGGCTCTGCCAGTGATCTTGGCCAAGAAGAGATCCTGAGACTTTCTGTACACCCTCACCCTGTACAGCCATAGTGGCTGGAGTATTTGTGGGTGCCCTTCGAGAATGGGCACATCCTCTCTGTTCACGCCTATTGTTTCTATAGCAGTTTACGTTCCTTCCTGGATGCTTGGAGTCTGACAATCACCAACTGCATACCAGATTCTGGCCATCAGGTCATGCACCTTGGCAGAGCCTGAGGAACAGACTTCCCTCAGGAGTGCTGTGAAAATGGGACATCATTTTGAAACAAAACACCCGAATCATGCTGCTTTCCAGCAAACTCGATAGTATCCACAATAAGTGACTCTTCCTCAAGGTGATGGCTGGGCTCTCAAATAACTTTAGAATCCAGACAAAATCAGGTCCATTAAGTCCTGCATTCTTGCCTAAGGAGCTTTTGTCAGAAATAGAAGTTAATGCCAGAACGGGACTGAAAACTCTTCTCTACCAACCTGCTGTCCCATCTGAGGCACACAAAGCTGGAGGACTCTTCAGTTGGGCAGAGCATAATTCTGTTCTCAAACTAAAGAACCCCCAAGATTAAAAAGGACTTGAACAACTAATAAGTCCATCAGCACACAAACCAATATGAGGCAAGCAGTTTCCAGAGAGGGTGATTGGAGGCTGGAAATATCCATCACAAGTATACTTGGGACCAATAATGTCACTGAGGAAAGTAAAGCTCTGCAAACCTAGTTCAGATTCTCTCGGCTAAAGATGGGTCCTGTCCATACTTATAGCAATCAGAGGGGAGGAAAGACGAATCCCCATTGAACTCAGGTTACTCAAGATTCCCTCCAGGGATTAGGGAGAGAATGTACAGAATTCTGCCTTCCTGAGGATGTTGGGGTGAGTAATTGCACAATGGCTGGTAAAGTTGATATGGTTTCAGCCACAGGCATTGGCAGTGACATAACTCTGGCAAGGAACCCGAGCAGTTTAGAAAGTGCAACTTACTTTCTGAAAGCACACAATACCTGCCACTCATTAGATACCTCACCAGTGTGGATGCTGAGCTATATGAGGTCCAGTATTTGACTGCTGACTCCCTCTCAAAGGCTAATCACAGAGCTTCCGTGTGTGCCCTATTGGGTTAAGAAGATAAGAAAGCACATTCCTGGCACTCCTAATACCTTCTCGCAAAGTGAATTTAAGCTGAAGGCTTTCCCACATTCACTGAGCTCATATGGCCTTTCTCCAGTGTGCTGAAGAAGATGAGACCTTCTGATAAAGTCTTTTCCCACATTCGCTGCACACATCAGCTCTTTCACCAGGGTGGAGACTGTCATGCTGAACTGGTGTAGATTTGTGTCTGAAGACTTGGCACTTGTAAGGCCTTGCTCCAGTGTGAACTCTCTGGGGTACAATCAGGTTGGAGTGATGGCTGGAATATTTCCCATATTTGCCACGTGTGCTGGTTTGAAAGGAAGTATGCCCCCTAAGAAAAGCCATGCTTTAATATAAATCCCATTTCATAAAGGTAGAATAATCTCCATTCAATGCTGAGTGTTTGAAACTGTAATGAGATCATCTCCCTGGATGATGTGATTTAGTTAAGAATGGTTGTTAAACTGGATTAGGGGATGACATGTCTCCACCCATTTGAGTGGGTCCTGATTAGTTTCTGAAGTCCTATAAAAGAGGAAACATTTTGGAGAATGAGAGATTCAGAGAGAGCAGAACGATGTAGCCCTGAGATGCAGAGAGTCCACAAGCCAGCAACCTTTGGAGATGATAAAGGAAAATACCTCCCGTGGAGCTTCGTGAAACCAGAAGCCAGGAGAGTAAACTAGCAGATGATGCCATATTCGCCATGTGCCCTTCCAGCTGAGAGAGAAGCCCTGACTGTGTTCGCCATGTGCCTTCTCATTTGAGAGAGAAACCCTGAACTTCATCGGCCTTCTTGAACCAAGGTATCTTTCCCTGGATGTCTTTGATTGGACATTTCTATAGACTTGTTTTAATTGGGACATTTTCTCGGCCTTAGAACTGTAAACTAGCAACTTATTAAATTTCCCCTTTTAAAAACCGTTCCATTTCTCGTATATTGCATTCCAGCAGCTAGCAAACTAGAACACCACGCTTATTAGGCATTTCTCCAATGTGGATGAGCTCATGCCGGTCAAGGTTGCTTTGCAGCTGAAGACTTTCCCACATTCATGACATTCATAAGGCCTTTCTCCAGGGTAGATTTTCTGGTGCTGCACAAGTGTGTCTTTGCCACTGAAAGCTTCATCACATTCACTGCACCTGTAATGCATTCGTCCCATGTAAAAGGCCTTCCCACTCTTGGTGGCCTTTGGCTGGAGGCTGCTTGAACTGGTGAGGAAGTTCTCTTATTCCTCTTCACATGTGAAGTGTTTCTCTGCTGTGGGAAGTTCTTCACAAACTCTGTACTTCTTCACAAACAAGGCCCTGCCTTCCCCCCTTCTTAAGGATTTCTCTACGTTGTACTGCTTCTGGTAAGGGTGAAGGTTTACCCTGAACCAGAATTTTCTTCCATATGTCCCACACATATAAGGTTTCTGTCCTTGGTATATGCCCTGGTATACAGCTAGATACAAAATATTTTTCAAGATGGGGCTACAGTGTCTTAGGGGTGGACTGTTTGGGGGAAAAAACACTTCTTAGAAGTACTAACCTGTGATATGCCTTCTATAGAAACCCTCTGCCCAGAAGATGCCTCTTCATCCTTCACTCCATGCCAACCACCTGTGCTGGCTCCACTTAGGGACCACAAGGGGTAACTCGGCCATGGCGGGGTCACCGTGAGTGTGGACGCTGCCACCACCAAGCCTCAGACCTGCTTCTGTGTTGTAGGAATAGGGCCTCCTCCCACGCTTCTTGAGATCCTTCATCTCGGGCCCCACCCAGCCTTCTGAGCCTCTGCTCCCATGTATCCAACCAAGAGCAGATCTAAACAGTCCTTTTAAGATGGTTTATCATGTCTTGGATAAAAATGCTGTCTCAGACAGCCCTTTCTTTTCTCCTCCTTGTTTCCTCTCTTAGATGGTGTCCAGGTATGAGGGCAGAGGGTATGGCTAATGCTGCTTCCTGACCAAATGGAAGAGCAAGACTATTTGCCACGTCCTCTCCCTCCTCTGGTGCTCAGTACGATGTCCTCGTGCACCTGCCTGCTGCTTGCCCTGCAGGCCTTACAAGCTGAGGTCTGAAGCTGGGACTGTGTTATTTCATCTCTTTTGGTTTGAGTGACTTCCTGCCACTGCCCCCTGCCTGATTCAACCTTACCCTAGTTCCTTTCCTGTGGGTACGGTGGCCACTCTGAGGGTTGGCTAGTCCTCCCAGTCTACCCTATTCCAGGCAGTGCCCCAGCTCTGAAAAACCCTCTCCAGAGCAGCCTCACCCCAATGTCGCAATCTCTTCGGACATTTTCCACAGCCCGACTCTCGGCTTCTTTCTGGGTCCAGCTTCCCTCTGGCTGACCGTGTTGCCAGTGCCTTCTACTTGTCCTTTCAAAGCTTTTGCTTTTACAAACAATACCTTAGTAAATGTATTGCATATGTCTCATGTTTTCCATAAATAGGTACAGATTAGTGGGACTGCAGTGTTATAGGTTGTCTGTCTTTTAATATTTAAGATGGTTCCATATTGACCTCCAAAGTCATTATTCCCAACTTGAACTCAATAGTTTGTGAGATAATCTATTCCCTCATAACCTTGCTAATTCTAGGTATTGTCAAACATTATAAAGTTTGCCAACATGATAATTGGATAAATGGTATTTTAGTATTAATTAACTTTTTTGCCTTATTTTTACTGACCAGAGTTCTTCTGTGAATAGTCTGTTAATACCTTCAAGTTGTTTTCTATTAGGTTGTGTTTTTTCTTACGGATATATATATGAAAGAATAGGATACTATTCTTTTGCCTGTTGTAATGTGTTACAAATATTTTTCCAAACTATCACTTGCCTTTGAAATTTGTTAATGGTGTCTTTTGTCATAGAGAAGCTTTTAATATTGACATGTTAGAAATGATGATGTTTTCCTTTACAGATTTTTGTTTTCATCGTTTGTTTAAGAAGGGCTTCTACACCTCTAAGGTCATAAACATATTACCTATACTTTCACGCTTTAAGAAAACTTGCAAGCCTTTTGAGACTGATGCCCTTTGCAGAGGCTTGAGGGTGGTAAAATTTTAACTGTGGCAGTTCAATTTATTCAATGATTATTGGTTTATTGTTTTCTTCCTCTTGGAAAAATTTTGGTTATTTATAATTCTCAAGAAAATTATATATTTCGTCTGGGTCTCAAATTCATTGGTAAAATTTATGCATAATATTCCCTTTAAAAATTATCCTTCATATCTGTAGATATTTCTCTTTTCATGCCTGCTATTGCCTCTTAAGCATTCTCTTTTTCCATTCATTGTTTTGGCAATTTTTTATCTTTACAAAAGCTAACCTGTAGTTTTATTGATCAATTTTGCTGAATTATTTTCCTATTTTATTACTTTCTGAGTTTATATTAATTAATTCCTTTCTTACTACTTTCTTTGACTTCAATTTGTTCTAGTTTTAATCTTTTTTATGTTCTAATACATAAATGAAAGGCCATAGTTTTCTTCGGAAAATCATTTTGGCTGGATTTGATGTGTGTGGCTTTCATTATGATCCAGCGCCAGTTGGTTTATTTCCTCTTTAGCCTAAGAGATCTTTAGAAGCTTGTTTTTATGTTTCAGGAGTATAGAATTTTAGGGGGGTGTCTGTTTGTTAATTCCTAATTTTATTGCATTCTGGTCAATGAATGTGGCCACTATAAAAACAGTTTTACATAATTTGCTGTCATTTTCCATGGGCACAGAACACTGTCAAATTTGGTGAACTTTGCGTGTGTGTTTTTAACTAAAAATAAAGTAGTTTAATATTGCATTATTTTTGCCTTCCAGTATTGTCACAGCTTCTGAGAAGGCAATGATTTAATTGATTTGATAGCAAAACTATCATTGAGTCATTTGTTCAACAAATATTTATCAAGCCCCTGTATGTTCTAGTCTCTGAGACTTTGGAGGACACCATGGTGAGCAAAACCAGCCACCAGCCCTGCCCTCATGGAGCTTACAGTCTAATGGGAGAAGCAGACACAAATCACATAGTCCCAGTGGTGAAACATAATGGGCTGAAGAAAAAATATTTGGTTTTATGAGTGCATATGAATAAAGATCCTGTCCCTTTTCTGATATCTGAACAGAAAGTGAAAGTGGAAGTTAACTAGGAAAAAGGGTCTATGAGGAAAAAGTGTTCTAGGCAGAGCAGCATGACCTGGCACCATTTGTGGAATACAAACAAAGTGCACTGGGTACCGGACACGGGTGTGTGTGGCTGCACCCAAAAGCAGGGTGTTCCTTGAGTTGGGAAAAGCTAGGGAGATTGCTTCAAAGAAACCCCCCCCCCTCACTTCAGAAGAATGGGGATTGTCCCAGTGGATTTGATTTCTTCAAAGTGATTGCTCTCAAACATACACACACACACACACGCACACCTCTTCATGGATTAGGAATGGACTCTGGACTTAACAGCAACTGATCCTTTGGCCAGCCAGAAGTTTATAGGATAGCCTAAGACAAAAAGCATTGTTCAAACAGATTCTTGCTTTTAGAAATTTCAAATTGGGATATATAGAGATAATCAGTTAATTGTAGAAACCGAAGCTGAAAGATGATGGATCCAACTGAGTGGAGGACGTGAGTAAGCCAAAGTTATAAGTAAGCAGATGTTCCGAAGTTGAGAAAAGGTACCCAGGAGAGAGTAAGGAGAAGTTAGTTCACAGAGGGAAGACATTCAAACCAAGGAGAGTAGGCAAGAGAAAATAATCACATATTCATGCCCCGTTCCCTGCAGCAGCCTGGTATCTGGTTCCAATCTCTGAAAGCCCCGCCATGGAATGGTTCCTACTCTCTGCTTTGTATGAGCTACCTGCCTCCATTATCAGACCTCACCAGTACTCCATTACCAGAGTTTTCCTGAAAGAGTCTCTGCTCTATACAACACAAGAGACAAAGCATTTCCGTTTGCAAAGGAAGACTGCTCAGAGACTTTAAATAGCATGCCTAAATTGCCACAGCTAATTAACAAAGCAGAAACTAAAACTCAGATTAGTGTGACTCAAAAGTCCCAGTCTTTTGGCAT
The DNA here is from genome assembly GCA_004026745.1 of Myrmecophaga tridactyla. Classification (NCBI taxonomy): domain Eukaryota; kingdom Metazoa; phylum Chordata; class Mammalia; order Pilosa; family Myrmecophagidae; genus Myrmecophaga; species Myrmecophaga tridactyla. The sequence goes on from PVIY010005732.1 coordinate 14,677, forward strand.
AACATTGTTAATATTACAGCAGCAAGACTTATCTGTTCCAAAATATTTGCTCACACCCATAGCTTTTCTTTACCTTGAACACAAGCATAAGGAGCAACACAACTTTCAAACTGGTAAATCAAATTTCTTGCTATTACAGTTGCCTGCTGTTAACTATTATGGCTTAAGAATCTTTAATGGATGGGGCTCTTTGCTTTTGAGATGCCTACACAAGAGGTTTCCACTCTAGAGTCAGCTGCTTGGAGAGTGAGCGGGTGAGGGTGGGCGGGAACCATTCAAGTGTATAGCTTCTCTTCAGTGATCTGGTCAGTCTTGCAGATTTAGGACCTGATTATCTATTCACCCAGAGAATGGCCCAGGGAAAGCTGGATCACACAAAAGAAACTTTCAGAAATCATTAACAGTAATCTAGTATTTGGTAGTGGGGAAATGGAGTTGGGTGCTTAATCAACCCTAATTGGGGCTCTCTATGTAGATTGTCCTCTTCCTTTTAAACAGTTTTCCAGGGGAAGTAGAAAGGGGAATGAATTCAGAACTAATTTAACAGGTATCCAGTAAGTGTGAGGCCTCCTACCCACAGGAAGTATAAAGGGGAGAGTTACCGGTGCCCAAGGCCTGGGAAATACCACCTTTACTGTGATGTGGCAAGAAGTATCTCGGGTTGCACCCTCCTGGTAAACCCAAGCCTTTCCTTCTGGGGAGTGGGCACCTCTGGGGACTGGGCTCTGACCCAGTTGCCTCTCTTCACTTGTTCCAGGTCCCACACTGAGGGTAGAGCGGATCCTCATCTTAGATGCCCCTTCACTGCAAGCTCTTGTTTGCAACCAAAGACATTTCTTTCCTCAAATCACCTTTTACCTAATTGCCGGTGTTTACCCTGTCCCAAGGGGACACAGCCATGGCCCAGGGACCAGGCGGTCCACACAAGCAAGACAGATTAGGCAAGACCCAGCCAGATGCAACAAGCCCGGGCTGCACGGTCCAGGAGGATGGTCAGACCGACAGTGGTGTCAGAGTCCAGCAGCAAATATCAAGAGCAGCCTTGAGGGCAGACCCAGGAGTCCAAAGGTTCAGTTGTTTGTGTACATGTTCACTCTTCTTTCCTCGTCCATTTACCCACTACACTGTTATTTACTTCATGTTTTCTTTTAAAGCTCCACTTTTTAACTTAAATGACTTTATATCACTATAGTAAATGAAAAATGAGAATCACTTGTCAAAAATAAGAAGAGAGCTTAAAAAATCAATCAAGCTATTAAGGTAAAAATCATTTACCTAGAACCAACTCACTACCTTTGGGGTGTACCTGTCTCACCTTGACCACCCCTGGCCTAGGGCTGCAATGTCAGGGTCTGACCATAGAGCCAGCCCTGCCTGTGGGTCCCATTCCCCTCATCTCTGGTTGCAAGTCCACAGAGATGAATCAATCTAGCTGAGCTTTGGGACTAGCAATAAGACCTGACTTATAGGGGTGTTGCAAAGATTGAATGAAATACTGCATGGAAGTACTTAGCACAAGGCCTAAGACATTTTACATACTTATGGAGTTTATTTCTTCCAGAGATCTCCCTGTACGTGCAATTGTGGTTTCCAGACTATTCATTACAATCTTTGGAAAATATGGTTTCTACAGGTAAGACCTAAGTTCAACTGGAAATAGAAGACACCAAAGAAACAGTGCGAAAGATATAATTATAGTGTTATCACAATTAAAGATGAGAAGCAGTAAACTAGAGCAATGGTACGGAAGGAACAACCGGCCAAGAAGACAGTATTTTTATGAAAAAGACCCAGGCCTGTTTTCAACACAAGGTGCTGGCGAGGTCCTCCTCAGTACAACCTCACCCAAGCAGCTCTTTAGAGAAACATAACCGTAGATTGTTGGAGGCACAGGCTTGATGCAAATCAAGTCTATTTGAGTTCAGAGTCCGGGGTTGCTCTGCCCCAGTTGGCTCAGGCTCAGGCATGATCGGCCTCACGGTCATGTCCTGTCCCAGCCAGAAGTATGGCTTTCTTCAGTGTCAGGCTACACCTCAGCCCAGGTCAAAGGTTCCCGTTGGGGCCAGTGCTCAGCTTCCAGTATAGCAGCTTCCAGACCTCCTGCCACAGAATTTTTCCAAATGTAACATCCCTCTTGTGCAAGTTGGCACTGGCTGTCTTGACCTGCTCTCACCCTCAACCAGTTCCTTTCTTTCTCAACACCCAGCTTCTCTCTACACTTCCGGGCTTCTTCACAGTGTCACTTTCCCTTCTTCCAGATTCTCTCTCCCTCTTTCTTTCCTTTGTTTCTCTTTCTCCCATTTTTATTTCCTATTTCACTCCTCTCTCCCTCTTCTCTCCCTTCCTTCTTTCACACATGTTTATTGAGCACTTACTAATTTTTTATTACTATTGTAATACCTGTGCCAGGGGTAATAGTGATAAACAGGATCTCTTTGTCCTTGCGGGACTTTTAGTCTACAAGGAAAGACTAACATTAACAAATAATTGCTCAAATAACAATTTAATTGTACCAGCCATAATGCCATAAATAAGGAATCCAAGTGGGCTGGCTCCTACAGAACTCATCTGATATTTCCACATCCAGTTGGCATATTCTTAGGACTAGATTGTGGTACCCTGTAGGGCTCGTCTGGTTTGCGCTGTGTCTCTACAGAGCTGGGCACATACACAATATTCATTCAGTAAATATTTGTGGAATAAATGAATAAAATACTTTAAAATGTAACTTGTTAGTGCTTATTTAGATGTAAGAGTCATGAAGGAAAGCCAGTGCTAAGGGAGGGGTTTGCAGCTAAAGGTGGCATTTCCTCCTTTCCATTCCACCCTTACCTCCACCCTACCAACAGCCAACCAGATGCAAAGGCATGAGGTGTCAAGGAATGGATGATGGCCATGTGGTTTTCTATTATCTCTGCTTTCAACTATTCCCCTGAGGAAAACCTACCCAGAAACCCCTTCCAGGAACCTGTGGCTTTGGGAAAACTAAAGGACAGACACTCTGTTCAGCTCTGTGACTTCCTTAGTGTGAGCACATCTAACTGCTCTTTCCATGGCCAAATATGTGTTTTTCAATTCACATCCACTTTGGGGCTTGCTCTTTTGACTACATAAATTATGTAGGGAACCAGTAGGGGTTTCCCTATACAGCTGAAAGTCATGTAAATTTGAAAAGTCATAAAAAATAATGAATCAAAATTGGGGGGGTGGAGCATTCAGTGGTAGCGGAAAGGAGAAAATATCCAGCATTTATCTACTACATTATATTTTTTCTTCAAACTGTTCTGAAATATCATGAAGTATTGAAGGATGTGAGCAAAAAAACTGACTAAGCAAAACCCTCGGGATGGCAGCAAAAGCACTGCTTTAGAAGGAGTGGGATTGTACGGCCCGATGGCTGTGTGTTGGGGGTGGGGGGTGGGGTTGGGGCAGAAAGGAGCTGAATGCCAGCATCCCCCACTAGCCTGTTTCCAGGGCTTTCGGGGAGGTGTGTGGAAGCTTGGGTGAGCAGGCCATGCACGGTGCTCCAGCATCACGGGGGAGATAATGGGCCTGGATTTGACCTGGCTCTGATAAGAATCTGTACAATTTGGCAGCAATGTGACAGAAAGTTCCGTGGATTTAAACAGCATAATTCATGCCCCTCCAAAAAACTTGATTCCTTTTTTGGACAGAATTACCCTCATTGTTACTGTGTGCTGGATGAAAAAAAAAAAGTGCAAGAGATGCAGCATCTAACTTTCTGGCTTGAGACACAATCAGTCCTTTTCTCCTGACTCACAGGGGAAGTAGGCTGATGTAAGGGCTGGTGAGGTCACCTTAGAGGCACTGGGTGAGGCCCAGCGAACACGTCAGAGCTGTAGAGATATGGATGTGCTACCCACTTGGGGCCGAGCAAAGACTCTTGTGTGCTAGCTTCATAAACTCAGGATTCTATAGTCGTAAAGTGACTGTCCAGTCCAAAAGCCCTGAGCAAGTCCAACCCCCCCGCCATTGTTTGCAGGGTGAGGTTGAGGTCACGATATGGGAAATGACTTACTCAGAGAGCATTGCTAAGTTAGTAACAGAACCATGAGCGGTGCACAAGGAGCATTCTTCTACTTCTATTGTCTCTTGTGGTTAGTGTTCAATAAATGCTAGCCATCATCATCATCTTCATTGTTATCACTATTATGTGCAGTTCACACGCCTTGTGGCAATTAGGGTGCTGGTTGGAAACTGTCCTGTACCCCAGAAAAGCCATGTTCTTTAATCATGATTTAATGTTGTGTGTGGAAACATTTTATTGGATTACGTCCATGGACATGTGGCACACCCATTTGTGGGTGTGACCTTTCGATTGGATGGAAATATGATTCTGTCCATTTAAGGTGGGCCTCGACTAGTTTACTAGAACCCTTTAAAAAGGGAAACATTTTGGAGGAAACTCAGAAGTAGATGCTTGGAGAATAGCTGCTTCAAAGCCGACTCAAGACCCAGAAATTTGGAGATGCAGAAAGAAAACGCCTGCAGGGAAGCTGTTTGAAACCAGAAGCCAGAGGACCAGCAGATGCCAGCCACATGCCTTCCCAGCTGACAGAGGTGTTCTGGACCCATCTGCCTTTCTTGACTCAAATTATCTTTCCCTGAAGCCTTAGTTTGGATATTCTTATGGCCTTAGGACTGTAAACTTGCAACAATAAATTCCCTTTATAAAAGCCATTCCATTTCTGGCATATTATATTCGGGTAGCTTTAGCAAACCAATTCAGATAGTATCTTCCTATTTTGTGAACAAGTAACCAGGGAATTTACCCAGGGTCGTTGTGATAGGTTGAATTATATATCCCAGATAAACTATCCTTAATCTTAATCCCATTCCTGTAGGTGTGAACCCATCATAAATAGGATCATTACGGGTGCTATTTTTAGTTAAGGTGTGGCCAACTAAGTCAAAATGTGTCATAACCTTTTTCCTGGAAGCCCCATAGAGAAGGCCTCAAGGAGATCAGAAAGTCAAGGCAGGACATCATTAGGTGATGGGAAAGCCAAGGAGCCCAAGGATTGCCGGTCAGCCAGAACACTGCCAACCCCAGGAGGAAGCAAGCTGTTCTAGTTTGCTGACTGCCAGAATGCAATATACCAGAAATGGAACGGCTTTTAACAAGGGGAATTTAATGAGTTGCTAGTTTACAGTTCTAAGGCCGAGAAAATGTCCCAATTAAAACAAGTCTAAACAAATGTCCAATCAAAGGCATCCAGGGAAAGATACCTTGGTTCAAGAAGGCCAATGAAGTTCAGGGTTTCTCTCTCAAGTGAGAAGGCACATGGTAAACACGGTCAGGGCTTCTCTCTCAGCTGGAAGGGCACATGGCGAATACGGCGTCATCTGCTAGCATCTTCTCCTGGCTTCCTGTTTTGTGAAGCTCCCCGGGAGGCGTTTTCCTTCTTCATTTCCAAAGGTCGCTGGCTCGTGGACTCTCTGCATCTCATGGCTACATTGTTCTGCTCTCTCTGAATCACTAATTCTCCAAAATATTTCCTCTTTTATAGGACTCCAATAAACCAATCAAGACCCACCCAAACGGGTGGAGACATGTCATCACCTAATCCAGTTTAACAACCATTCTTAACTAAATCACATCACCCAGGCAGATGATCTCATTACAGTTTCAAACATACAGTATTGAATAGAGAGTATTCTACCTTTACAAAATGATATTTTGATTAAAACATGGCTTTTCTTAGGGGTCATACTTCTTTTCAAACCAGCACACAAGCCTTCTAGCTTACAAATATAAGCTTATAAATTCCTGTTATTAAGCCAACGAATTTTATGGTATTTGTTATAGCAGCTCAAGTAAACTAAGACAGTCACAGAGCCAGCAAATAGCAGACCGGGCCTTAAAGCCCGAGGTGAAAGGATCTCTGAGACCATGGTGGGAGCAGGGGCAGGGAAGGGCAAAAGGTGTGTGCAGGGCCGGGGATGGGAAGTGGTAGACTGTAGGTGGCATCATGCGCTTGGAGCTCGCTGATGGACTTGCCTCCAGAGCACCAGGAACCTGCCACAAAAGTGACCACCCCTGTGTGCCACTAGTAGTAAGTCTGCGGTCCCTTGGCCCTGTCTTTTATCTCACAAATACACACTGAAGAGCAAGGTGAAGAGACTGAGGCCAGAAGAGTTCCCCAAAATCCAGGGTCAATACTGGGAAAAAAGAACCCAGGAGTCCTGATTCCCAGTTCAGAGCTGTGGCTGTCTTTCTTGCTCTGACTTCTTTTGGCCCATTGTTGCCAAGATCAAGAGAATTGGGGGGAGGAGGGCAGGACTGGCAGGGTGAGGCGTTCTTACTTATTGTCACACCCCACTCCACTCCTCTGCACTTAGCACAGGCTTTGGGAGTCTCCACAGTCCAGCAGGACTTTGTAGGTTTGGGGCTATGAAGGAGACGGGATGTACCCGGCAGTGGAGCAGAATAGCTGGCAGTCTAGTGTAATGGTTAGAGAAAAGCAGTCTGCGATATTAGAAGAATGGGTTCAAATCCCATGTTGTCACTAAATGTGACCTTTTGTAAGGTTATTTTAACCTCAATGAGCCCCAGTTTACTTATCTGAAAAAAATGACAATAATAAACTTATCCCATAGGATTGTTATAAAAGATGCAATATATGTAAAATTCGTGATTTAAAATAGGTGCATGTGACAAATACTGTAAGTTGGTTCACCTAAAATCTGCCTCCAAATACCCTCTTCTTTGTTTTCCTCAATTAGGAAGGCTGGAAAAGGAAATCCTCAACTTTCCAGCTCCCCTGCAGCTAGGAGTGACCACAAAACCCAGCTATGGCTGATGAGATGTAGGAAGAAGTCCTTAATGTTCCCATATTAAAAGGCACAGCTTCTGAGTAGCAAATCTCCCCCCCCCCACCCTCACCCTCTCCCTGTGATTTTCTGAAACTTAACTGTGAGGTTGGACTTACAGCAGCTGTCTTACACTCGTGAGGCAACAAGCCCAAGGATCACAGGCTAAGGCCAATGGCCTGGCAGGATAGAAAGAGCTGAGTCCTTGTTGACATTATGGAGCCATGGCTTCAGTTCACAGCTACCCGCCCAGAAATGTACTGTGTGAAGCAGGTACCTCCTTACTGGAATTCTCCAGTGTTTGTTGGGGTTTCTGTTATGTGAAGCAAACATAATAACAATAGCTATCATTATCGTATCTGTTCTACAACTGCAACAACTTCGGCTCATAGCTTTAGATTTCATTATCTAATTAGGGAGATAATTAAAATTTATGAACTATACTTCTAAGACAGCATTTCCCCGGGAGTATTCCAAGAATATTGGTTCTTCCAGATATTAAGAAGTGTTCCATGAAAAGAAAAGGCTCTGTGGTCAAATGGACGAGTTGTGGAACCTGGCAGAGATCCTTGTAATAGTGGTTTTCAAGTTGGCATATGATTGGAGGGCTTTCCAAGGGATATGTGCAAAAGGATATTTTCAAAGAATTTGTTTAGATCCTCAGCTTTCCTAAGATTAATGTCTGGGATGCCTCATTATGGTTTCCCTGTCCCACCTGTCCTTTTCATCACATCCATTCTCCCACCTTACGAGAGAAAGCACACCTCTCACCTGTCCCGTACGTACCCTGTACACAGCTCAAGGTGGACAAACCTCTATATAATTTCTAATTTCAGTGTTTGACAGAATTCTAATGACTGGGTAATAAATCCTTTTGCGAGTAATGTGGTTTGCAATTCTTGACTTTCCACAAAATCAAAGAATGTCCTAATCAAATTGCTAGCAAATAGATCATGAAAGATAATTTTTCATGATAAATGACTGTGATCTTTGTCTTATATTTCTGAAACAGTTTAGAATTGACAATGCTGTTAAATCCATTCCCATCTTCTTGCCTTTGTGAACAAAGTTTCTCAATGCCTGTATCTATTAAAATAATAAATGGAAATAGAATAGATTGCCATACCCTGCTTCATTCTCCAATAAATAATTCATCCCTCAATATAAGAAATAATTGAGAAAAAGACTTTTCAACTTACTAAGAAATGTGACTCCTATAAATTTCCTTTTATGTTTAAAATTATACCTCAAATTGGAATATTTATCTGTTCTTTTGACTAATTCTGTGCTAATGACAACCAATTCCAGAAGAAAAAGTTAAACATTTGGAGCCTTCAACCTAGTATTTTGTTTGTTTGTTTTTGTTGTAGAGGTAGAGAAGTATGTTTGGGTGACCAATAAAAGAATTCTGATCATTAAAACATATTATTTTAAAATAAAATTCTAAAGTGGGAAAGTGAAACGCAAATACAAGTTAAAGGGGAAAATGATGAAAATATCTTAAAGGAGAACTTTCTCACTGTCACTCACCCTAATAACCGAATTAGCTGCTCCTTCATCTGTCTTCCTCTAGAATTACTTTACGTGTACCTCTATTATTGCATATAACTTTAAGATATGTTTAAGAAAAAGTTGTTCATGTAATTTTAACTAGATGGTGATGAATATATCAAATCATGGTAGTTAGTATCAAATTACTGTTAAACATTGCAAAAGACAGATGTCTGGAAACCAAAGTTATTACTCTATTAAGAGTCGATCTAAACTGTGCAAACAAGAAGGTAATACAGTCTGCAATGAAGGATCTTAAAAGAAAAATGCATTTGGAGAGTAAAATACAAAAAACAAGGAAGGAAAGGAAGGAGCGAGGAAAAGAGAAAGGGAGGGAGGGAGGAAGGAAGGAAGGAAGGAAGGAAGGGGAGAATGACATAATGAAAAGCAAATTAAGTATGTTGGTAGTGACAGCTGAATAGGAAAAATAGGCAATGCAAACAGATGATGGATTTTCTTACCCAGCTGTCTTTTGTAGAATGCATTGTCTACTTTTTTATGGGATACATATGTTCTAAAAAGAGATGGAAAAAGTAGAGAATAGCAATCAAAATAATAAAAAGCTGATTTTATTCAAAGGCCTGTAAACATTCTAAAGTAATACATGTATTAAAAAGATTTATGCTTCTATCCAAATGTAACAAGAAGTCAAATGGTAACTCAAAGAATCTTTGGGAGAGAGTCAAACATCTCAGAAGGAGGGAATTATTTATGGTGTATCAAGGATGCATAAAAAAATTGTTTTGAAGGAGTTACTTGTTTCGGTAAAGGATCTTCAGTAATAAAAATTTCTGCTTTGATTTTTTCCACTAATTAAAAAAGGAAAAATGGGATAAATGTAAGAAAAATAAAATTTTCAGGTTAATAAGTCATCACCAATATTGTGAGATGCTAAAATTGTGCCTTGAATACACTCTAATAATGGAAGCCAATTTTTCGTTATTATTATTATAAAGGGTAGGATTAATACATATTATTCCATTTCATACCTAATATTCAAACTTTGTTTAAATCAGAAATCCCAAGATCTCTTTTGGTAGAGGTTGTGTAAAGACCTGAATAATCCACAATAGGGATCCTTTACACCTGAAAACAACCAGCCAACTGAACAAAGCAGGAAAGTGGATTTCCTAGTCCACTCAAGAAAAAAACAGAAGACAGCAAAACAAAACAACAAAACCCCATTTCTCTCAATTCTCATCCACTCTAGCGTCATATACCAAACGCTGGCCACCGTAGATTCAAGAATAAGACTCTCCCCCATTGACACTGCTCCTCCTTCCGCACCGCCTTGCTTGTTGTGGGTCCCTGAACTGCACACGTGCACCTGGCAGCCTGGATCCACACTAGAAACCTAGGACTCATCCTTCATTTCCCCATTTCTCTCATGCACTTCTGCTCCTTCCCACTGCTACTCCCTAGTCCCTGAGCTGCCTCTGGGGGTGATAGTTTTACCTCCTAGCAAAGAGCTCAATGAACATGTGTGGAATAAATAATCTGATTTGATATGATCTATGATTGACCTTTTTCCTCAAGACTGCTGCGCCAAGGATGAGGAGACAGACCCCCAAATTCTTTGTTCTTATTACTGCTCAGGTGCCCCCTCCTCCAGAAAGCCTACCAGATCCTCTCCCCACCAATCAACCAATGATCTCCCAAAGCACGCTGGTCCACTTTTACCAAAGAACTTACAATTCTGTTTTGTAATAATTGACTTCCTTGCCTGGGCTTTCCTACTACATAAGGACTTTTGTTCCTGGATCTCCAGTGCCTACTATAGTATCTGGTACAAAGAGCCAATGACTGTTGCTGAATGAATGAATGATATAGCGAAAAAGTGCCATAAGAGAGGTGCATACAAAGAAGTCCTAGAAGAAGACAGATGAAGCACCAGCTAATTCTGCTATAGGGGTGAGTGACAGTGAGAAAATGCCTTTTGAGCTGGTCTTGAAAGATTAGTGGAAGTTTTCCTGATGATGGAGGCAAGCCCATGCATTCCAAGCAGAAGAAATGGTATGAACAAAAGCATATAGGCTAGAGAGTACACAAAGCAATTAAATCCACCAGAGCCTGGCTAGGCTAGAAAACAGCTCTGAGTGGGAGGAAATGGGGGAGATGTAGCTAGAAAGTTTGTTTCAAAATAAGTTGAGAAAGACCTGGAAATGATACCAAAGAGATTGGAGCTTGTAATGAAACATGGCTGAAGATTTTAGGCAGAATCATAACATGATCAGCGCTCTCAAAGAAAAAAAAATATTTTGTTTCCTTTCAGTATCTAAACGCCATTGATTTAACTTCTTCCACTTTTATGTTTTTTTGATACTTCATGAAAATTTTAAAAAAGCAAACCACAAAGACCAGCTGAAGCAATTCTTCTTTCCTTGCCTGGTCTGAACTAGGCTTATTTTTTTTTCCTTTTACTTGTTTTTTGGCCAGCGGCTTGGTGAGCCGAGTGCATCATACAGCTGGGAAAACACGAGCTTCTCGCGTTTGTTTGGCTCCCGCGCTCTGTGGGTGAGCACGCGTCTGGGCAGTGTGTCAGCTCCTTCCTGAAAGTCTGGGTCAAGGAAGTCGGCGACGCAGCCTTGTTTACTTGATTTTGCTCTCAGTGTTGAGAACGCTGGTTCTGATTACTGCAAAGGTGTATGTGGTCGCTGCTGGCGCGCAACCCTGTAATTCCTCTGAAAAGATGATCTGATCGGGACAACTGTGAGCTTATTGTAATCCCTCAGTCCCTTTTGAGACACCCAGATGAAAAGTCGTGCATTATTTTCCTAGCGGCTTTTGTTCCTGGCTAACCATAGCAGTTTATTGGGTCATTGGGAGTGCTTCTACAGGACTGAGTTGCTGGGCTGGCAGATTCGGAGGGACAGACAGTGAGTGACCAGTCTGAGCCCAAACACAAGAAGCTGCAGTTAATTCACAAATGTTTACTAAGTGTCTGCTATGTGCAAGACACCGTACCAGGCAATGGAGATCCAAGACGACTAAAACAGTTCCCAGTAGAGTTGAGTAACTAGACTGAAACTCACCAAAGGTAAAAGTCAGCTCTGTTTCGCCTTTACAACCCCTAAAGTGCCTAGCACAGTCTGTGGTTTAAGACAGAGCCTCAATAAATACTAAATGTCTAAATAAACAGGCATATTTCAATTTATGCTCAACAAATATTAACTAAGCACCTACCATGGACCAGGATGCCTTCAAACTGTCCAGTCTGGAGGGAAAGACAGATGGTAAAACAATTTTTCAGCCCCTTTGAATTTGAGCTGCCAAGCAACCCCTGAGCTCCTAAGGGATGCCTTGTCACATGGTCCCTTCTCTGGTACCCCCAGACCTCCCTATAAACAAGGACTGCCTGGTAGAGAAGGGAGATGCCAGAACTCTGCTCCAGTACTAGGTGCACTCTGATGGGTTAGTACTTTTGCCTTATGGGTTGATAATATTGCAGTATCATTCCTGAAAGTAGCAATAGAGACACAAGCTGCTCACAGGGAGAATACCCTTATGATATGAGAAGAGGTAGCTTCTTTAGGAGGTGCAAAAGTATCTGATTAGATCTGGAAGATAAGTAGGCAGCCTCCAGCAAAAGCCAACACAGTAGATAATAGTTTGTTTCTAGGAATCTGCTCAAAACCCCTGCCCTACAAGCATGCGTTGGGACTACAGATTCCCAGAATCCACTTACAAGGAACTGTGGAATCCAGATGCAGGGAGGCAGCTGACCATTAATTCATGATAATAATGATGGATTCCAGGTACAGAGAATAATTTTGAAATGGTATTATAGAGCATCTTAATTTTAAAAGTTAACTTAAAGGGTGGGCCACGGTGGCTCAGCAGGCAAGAATGCTTGACTGCCATGCCAGAGGACCCAGGTTCGATTCCCGGTGCCTGCCCATGTTAAAAAAAAAAAAAAGTTAACTTAAATATATTTTTATTTCTTCTGGACCAACCATTTTCCATATGCTTAGTTTTATAGTTATCTTGGTTCAAGTAATGTTTTGACCGGTTAAGTCATTAGCCTTTAAGCAGTACTGATCCAGAGAACCACTTAAGAATCTTTAGGCTGGGCGGCTGCCATGGCTCAGCAGGCAGAGCTCCGACCTGCCTGCTGGAGGTCTGGAGTTCGATCCCTGGTGCCTCCTGCCCATATGCAAATTAAAAAAAAAAAAAAAGAATCTTTAGGCTAATCCTCCTGGTGGGAAAGGGTGAAGAGGGTAGGGGAGGAAGGTGGGTGATTTTCATTCCCGCATAGCTGAAGGTTAGAGCCTAGAAATATTATGGAAATTTCAACATTCTGAAGAATGAAAAAACAAAAGAGAGGAGGGGTAGGGAGAGACAGGGAAAGAAGAAAGGAGGAAGTGGAAAGGAAAAAAAGCAATCAGTAACAACAAAAATACCACACACAGTGCTTTAAGCTAGAAGGGCCAACTTCCCGCTTGTAAATGCACCAAACATCACTTGAGCTAGTTTCTCAATAGGAACTATAATTACTCCATGGAAGCATGTCACCTGTTCCATGCTCACTTTTATCAACAAAACAATGAAGCAAATTATCCTTGTCTGTGTTCTCTAGGTAACTGAATTTGGCTTCTTAATATTCAGGTGTTGGACTGTTGAGCACCACAGGCTACTTCCTTTAGTAATTCTGTCTTTTGTTTTGACCTCCTTTCTCTCAAAGCAGGATTTCATAATATTGATTATTTAAAAATAGATTATTGGCATGAGCTTCTGACTTCTCCAGTCTCCTCTTTCTTCACCTCTTGCCTTGCATACAAACTGTAGTGTTCAGTTCCCATGCAGATACCATGCCATTTCACCAGCAGGCATTACTTGTGCCATCTCTTCTCCTTGGAATGATCCCTCCCTTAATTTTCTCTGGGAGTATGGACTTCTCCAGGATAAATTTCACCGGCTCCTTTCCTCCTCTAGATAAGGTACCTTTCTTTGTGCTCCTATTTTACACTCGGCATATTTCCATCATTACGCTTACCATGTTGTATTGTCTGTATCGTGTTTGTAGATATAACCATCGCTTCTTCTTGACTCAAGCACAGGGACTAGGTCTTACTTACTTTTCATATTCTTATGGCCTAGCATACTAATTGGAACATAGTAGGTACTTGGATTAGTACTCTATTGCTACATAACAAATTACCCCAAAACTTAGCAGTTTAAAACAACATTTTATTTACTTATTTTTTAAATTTTTATTGATACAACAATGTACAGGCACATACATTCTTAACATATAAACATTCCATACATGGTGTACAATCAGTGGTTCACGGTATCATTACATACTTGTATATTCATCACTATGATCATTTTTAGAACATTTGTATCACTCCAGAAAAAGAAATAAAAAGAAAAAAGAAAAAACTCATACACACCATACCCCTTACCCTTCCCTCTCATTGACCACTAGTATTTCCATCTATCCAATGTATATACTTTTTAATTTTAACATTTGTTCCCCCTATTGTTTTTAATCCATATGTTCTACTCATCTGTCCATACTGTAGATAAAAGAAGCATCAGATACAAGGTAAAACAATATTTTATCACTTCACAGTTTCTGTGGATCAGGAATTCAGATCCTGCTTAGCTACTTGGATTAATCTTAAAGACTCCCAAAAGGCTGTAATCACGATGTCAGCCAGCCTTCTGTCATCTCAAGGCTCAAGTGGGGAAGGATTTGCTTCCAAGTTCACGCACATGGCTGTTGGCTGGATTTAGATTCCTTCTAGCTGTTGACCGAAGACATTATTTCCTTGCCACATGAGCCTCTCTTTTGGGCTACTCAAAACATGGCAGCTGGATTCTCTCAGGGAAGAGAGAGAGACAGCATGATGGAAGTCATAATTTTTTTGTAACCTAACCTTGGAAGTGGCATTCAAAAAGTATTCTGTTTGTTAGAAGCAAATCACTGGGTCCAAGCCACACTTAAAGGAAGAAGATTATGCAAGGGCGGAATACCAGAAGGTGAGAATCATTGGAAGCCATTTGAGAGGCTGCCTACCACAGTTCAACAAATATGTTGAACAAATGGGTGAATCTTTCTAGTCAGAATTGAGTATCTCCTTCCCTGAAGGTCGATATAAATAGAATCTGAACTCTTATTAAGGAACACAGTGTAGCATGATTTTTAGCTGAGCATTTGTTCATACACATCAATGGGTTACAAGCAACTGCAAAGAAATAGCGCCAGACATATGGTTGGTGCTCAATAAATAACTGTTCAGTAAACGGGTGAACAGATGAAGAAAGGGTAGCAGAGACTGAATTGTGTTCATCAATCTCTGTTCTTTAAAAATAGACATTTTTTAGTTAAGTATGTAGGTGCCTCACTGAAGACTCTATTTCCCAATATTCCTTGCAGTGAGAGGTGGTCCTGTTACTAATTTGGAGCTAATGGGATGTGATTGGAAAGTTGGGCAGGTGCTTTGCTTTCTCTCTTCCCCTGGCTGGGATACAGAGGTTCTAGACTAGTGTACGCAGGAGTATTAAACTTCTATCATATAAAAACAACTGGACTTCGGGTCTTGTTGTTGACTCAGCACAAAGTATGACCCATCTGATACAGGATTTAAAAAGCAAGCAAGCAAGAAAGCTTTTACCACCCCCTTCCCTACCCTGGAGTTAGCCCTATGCCTTACACTCCCTGTAGGAGCTCCATGAATATTTGTTATATTAAATTGTGCCTTACCCATCCATTGGGCTGTAGACAAGAAAAGAGGAATTAAGCCAGCTTTCTCCTTTGTCAGACAAATGCAAGCATCTTGTTTCAACTCTTGCCAAATTCAGACCCTTAGAGAAGCAGCCAGAGCAGCACAAAGTAGCCTTAACTTTCAAAGGTCCAGGGCAGGAAGTCCACCAAAAAGAGACACGAAGTCAGAATGGATCTTTCTCAAAGAAAACCTATGGAGGTTGATGGTTTCCTCACAGGGGGTTAATTTGCTTTTCCCAAGTAAAAGAGGCGTTCTCAGCACAACCAGCACAGAGGCCCAGGGCAGCAGCTCCTCCTGACCTCTGCAGCCATCAAGGGTGGCTATGTCCCTTGGCAGTAACACTGTCTGTCATCCTTGCTCTCCACTCTTCCTTGCTCTGAGAGCTGGCCAGCATGCCTCCGGACCTGGAAGAGCAGGACTTCTGCTTTAATCTGGAACTGGAAAGGATCCATGGCTTGAGATGAGATGTTTTTGTTCTGTTTATATTCCTTTACAGTGCATGGATAGAAGGTTCCAATCAGCACCATCCTCCAATGCCCAAATCAAATGCTCACCCAGCCAAGCCATCTCTGCTTAGGCCAGCTCAAGGAGGTGACAACATCTTAATAAAATACAGGAAGGGGAGAGGAAGGAAGCTGGGCAAGGCTTTCTTGCCTGGATTTAAAATCTGTTAATAGGGTAGATGTATGCCAGTATAGAGTTATTTGAAGTTATTATTATTATTATTATTATTATTTTATGGAAGGCAAGTTTGAGAAGCCAAAAGAGGAAGAAAAAGGTGAGGAACTACAAGATGAAGTCTATGGATTCCGTTGTCTTGGAATGTGAGGGGAAACTTATTCTTCCTGGATTTTAAAGAAGAGGGCTATGTCCATTACCAACGGTGATCAGAGCATGAAGAATCCTTAATGTCTTAACGCTGCTGATGTTAGAGGAGATGGTGAATCTGACCAAAGGGATGGTTTGGGGGAAGAAGGGACCTCACCTTTGAAGGATGATTAAGATCTACCAGGTGGTCCTTGGCAGTCCCTGGAGGCCATTCCAGGCAAGGAGCAGCATCAACCATACTCTGGAGACTCGAAAGTACAAGGTGTGCTTCTGAAATTCCCCGTGACCTAGGGAGGAAGCGTCATTGGGTACTTGAGTTAGATCTTTAATAAGAAAGAGTAGAGATGACTTCAATTAAGAGTAGGGAGAGGAGAGTGCAAAGGAGATGGGAGGGGATAAGAAAGTATTAATAGAGCAGAGAGAGAGGAGAGACAGATTCCACTATGTGGAATCCAGCTCTGAGGGCAGCACAGAGTGTAGAG
Source organism: Myrmecophaga tridactyla (assembly GCA_004026745.1). NCBI lineage: Eukaryota > Metazoa > Chordata > Mammalia > Pilosa > Myrmecophagidae > Myrmecophaga > Myrmecophaga tridactyla. Next base: position 31,103 of record PVIY010005732.1, read on the forward strand.
AAGTGACAGTACAATGCAGTGGGTTAAGTCACAGGGTCTTGAATTTACGTCCTAGGTTTGCACCCCAGCTCTGCCGCTTATTCACTGTGTGTCTTGAGAAAACTGCTCATTGTCTTCTAACCCTAGTAACCTGTCTAAAATAAGGCTGAGCATCCTGTTGCAAGGATTAGCACAGACTGAGGGACTAGTGAACATTGTGGTTCCTATTGTGTGAGCTAGAGGCCTGTCTGTGGAAGTGTCAAGTCCTGGCATCACTTCTAAATCAGCAGTGTAGGGCAGGGGCCACTGGCAGGCCCGTGTTTTACTCATTTCTTTTCCACTTTTCCTCTGTACTGGCCTGGGACACGGGAGGCTCTGGGTCTGTGTAAAGTGTCCTCTCGGCAGCCATTCCCTCCTGGGTCTCTCTCTTTCCTCCAAGGCTCTGACAGGAAGGAGTTAGAAGATCCCTATAGCTGGGCCCCCCAAAGCTTTTCAAGGACCTGCAGCGCCACCCCCCTGGGGACCCCTCCTTTTGAGACCCTCCCACCCCTGCTTTCATTAGCTGCCCTCTCTACCTCCCCAAACCCATCTGGGTTGGGGAGAACTCTCCTCACCGTGTTCTTCCCACTTGTGGGATACCCCAACCCCCTCCATCCACTTTCTGTAAACCAAAGCCAGGAAGAAACGGGCAGGCTCTCGTAGCTGTCCTTCCAACACCACCTCCTCCCGAGGCACCGGCCCAGACCAGCCTATGGCTTCCAGAGGGAAACATCAGGAGAAGGGGGAGAAAGTTAATATTTAAGAAACATTATCTCAGCTTTGTCAATGAATAAACAAACAAATAAATGGCATTGGCCCAAGGCACTGGAGGGAAAGCTGGAGCCAGCTCCATGGGAGAAAAAAAAAGCCTTCTCTGAGAGCCACTAATACCTATATTCCAGCACAAGGGCCCAGAACCTCCGCAGCATTCCCCACCCGGGAGCCGGAGCTCAGGGCCACAGCTTTTGGGGTCCAAGTGGCCCCTGTCCAATCTGCCCCCATTGGAGTTACCGGTTTCTTCCCTGGTGCTTCCAAGCATGGCCAGCGGTGCTCTTGGATTTAAAATCTGTTAATAGGGTAGATGTATGCCAGTATAGAGTTATTTGAAGTTATTATTATTATTATTATTATTTTATGGAAGGCAAGTTTGAGAAGCCAAAAGAGGAAGAAAAAGGTGAGGAACTACAGGGTGAAGTCTATGGATTCCGTTGTCTTGGAATGTGAGGGGAAACTTATTCTTCCTGGATTTTCTTCATGCTGCTCGTGTTAGTGCAGTTTATATTTCACATGCCCAGCCGCCTTACTACCTGGAACCGGTTCATACTCACCAAGCAAAGTGAAAGCTTGGGCACTTACAACCCCGTGACCATGACAGAGACTTCCCGAGCCTCTCCGAGCCTCATCTTCCTCATAGGAAAAATGGGATAAGAGCACCCACTTGCTGGGTTGTTGTGAGAATTAAATAACAAGACCTCAGGAAAGCCAAAACCCCTGACCTGACAGGCGGAGTCTGGTGTGAGCTGCTGTGGCTTTGGCTCGCCTGACCCAGCTCGCCTTTGCCTCACCGGCTCAGAGCAAGGAGCCAGGGGCATGCGTTGCTCCAGCAGAAGGGACCCTGCCGTGCGCTGTGGACTTCACGCAATAGAATGGCGGAGCACCGAAACCCACATGTGTGCTAAGCCAAGAACAACCTTGGTGTACTCGGTTACTTGTGCTTATGGAATATCACCTATAAGCCAGGCATTTGCATATACCTGAAAGGGGCAACCCGTCTTCACAGGGAGACACACGTGAATAGAATAACAAAAGAATGACGAGAAGGGTTGAAACAACTGAGTTCAAAGGACCCCATGGGGTCCTGGGAGGATGTCATTTGTTTTCACATTCCTTCATTTTTTCATATCACCTTCATAGCCACCTGTTTTCCCAAGAAGGATTTGAGAAGGCCTGGGAAAATCAAAGCACTTTATCCAAGGGGTCCCCTGTGAACTAGCCTTGAGTGTTGTCACTAGGCACATGAGGGGGCAGAGAGTCTCCAGGGGACAGCACAATGTGCATGGTCATCAGGTCCAAGATGCTACTTTTCTCAGGAAGGAAGCAGAGTGCTCTTCCCCCAGCGAGTGCACACCTCACTCCTACTCCTATATCAGGGCTCTGTTCAAATGTCACTTTCTCAATGAGGCTGTCCCTAGCCATCCATGTACCGGAGGCAACAAATACCCACTCATGAGAGCTGATGGTTAAATTTTCAGAAAATCTGCCAGCTGGTTGGTAAGCACGGCCATTATTGAAAATTGAAGTATATAAACTTTTAATCAGATAAATTACATTAGAAGACAAGATAGTCAAAAAATTCATCATTGTCTTCATTATTTTACACTTTACTTCTGTCTATTGTAACTGTATAGTAATGATGACACATGGGTAGCCTGTAATCAGTCATGGCAGGAATATTTATACCATGGAAATTGGCCATTGCTACAAGTCAGGGCAAACTCCCCCAACCTCAAATCCAGTTATTAAACATTTGTCAATTTGTTCATATGAAACTTAACCGCACAAAGGATAGGTCAAGCCTACTTAAAATTAAGCCTAAGAGTCACCCCCAAGAGAACCTCTTTTGTTGCTCAGATGTGGCCTCTCTCTCCAGCCAACACAACGAGCAGTCTCACCACCCTCCCCCTCTCTGCGTGGGACATGACTCCCAGGGGTGTGGACCTTCCTGGCAACGTGGGACAGAAATCCTAGAATGAGCTGGGACTCAGCATCAAGGGATTGAGAAAACCTTCTCAAACAAAAGAGGGAAGAGCAAAATGAGACAAAATAAAGTGTCAATGGCTGAGAGATTCCAAACAGAGTCGAGAGGTTATCCTGGAGGTTATTCTTATACATTAAATAGATATTAGCTTGTTAGTCGAGATGTAATGGAGAGGCTAGAGGGAAAATGTAGAGCTGGTACCAGTAGCCATGTTTCTTGAAGATGATTGAATAATGATATAACTTTCATAATGTGTTTGTGTGATTGTGAATAACTGTGTCTGATGCTCCTTTTATCTACCTTATCAACAGACGAGTAAAACATACAGAATAAAGTTAAATAATAGGGGGAACAATTGTTAAAATAAATTTAGATTGAAATGCTAGTGATCAATGAAAGGGAGAGATAAGGGATATGGTATGCATGAATTTTTTTATGTTGTCTTTTTATTTCTTTTTCTGAATTGATGCAAATGTTCCAAGAAATGATTGTGATGATGAATATGCAACTATGTGATGATATTGTGAATTACTGATTATATATGAAGAACAGAATGATCATATGTTAAGAATGTTCATGTTTGTTAGTTGTTATATATTTTTTAAAAATTAATAAAAAACAAAAACATTTGTCAGCTCACCACTGCTGACCACCTTATTTAAAACTGCAACTACCTTTCCAGCTCTAATCCCACTTACTCGGATTTATTTTTTTCCATTAGAGCATATTGCTTGCTAACATATTAGGCAATTTACTTGGCATCCTTATTTCCCTTCTCACCACATTAGAGAGTAAATTCCACGTGGGAAGGATCCTTTTCCATGCAGTGCCCAGAAAAGTCCGTGGGGCGTCGCTGGTGCTGTCGGCGGTGACTGAACGAGTGATGCTGAGTGCTGAGGCGCTACAGGGACGGCTGGCGGGACCAGGGGGGTTGGGGACCTGCAGCGGCTTCTCTGCTCAGACGCCCCCTACTACGTTTTTTTTTGTCCAGTGGTGTCTTTTCTGACACACAGGCTGACCCAACTTTAGGTCATTCTCTCTTCCTCTCCCTCCTTCCATCTCTCCAGCCTCCTTGGTGTCTGCAGACTGAGGGAAGGCCTGTGTTAATGAGTTCCTCGAGGACCCAAATCCATGGGATTTCCCTTTACCCTGCCAGCTCTAGTCTTGAGCCCCAAAGCACTCAGCACGCGTCTGCTGGCGCTCCTCAGGCCAGGGCTTTGCAGGTCTCTAAGGCACTGGTACCCTAGTGACTCCAGACCAGCGGCGCCAACAAGACCCCCAACTTGTTAGAGATGCAAGTTCTGGGGCCCCACCCCAGACAGACTGAACCTGGAATCTGCATTTGAATGTGGCCTCCAGGAGACGCCCCTGCAGGCTAATGCTGGAGAACCACTGGTCTAATCCTTGGAGGCAGGGGACAGTTTGGCAATATCTGGGGACATTTTTGTTCATTGCAGCTGAGGTGGGAGGAGTGTGTTGCTGGCTCCTAGGGGGAAGAGGCCGGAGGTGCTGCCAGCCCTCCTACTGTGCGCAGGACTGAGCCCCTGCCCCAACAAAGACTGTATCCGGCCCAAGCGCCAGTAGCACCAAGATGGAAAAACTTTGCTTAGGGGATTCTCCTCTTCCTCACCTCCCTCTCGCTCACTTCTTTGCTATAACGTTTTCTGGGCACCCGGCGCTGACAACCAGATATGTCACCTTCTGGCCGTCAGCATGAGGATGACAGAGGGGACAGGCACCCCTTCCTTCATGAACCTTTCGGCGCACTGAGGACACTAAAGCAAATCTTTACAATCCAGTGGGCTAAGTGTTGGGGAAAGACCAGGGAGATGCACCCTACCCAAGCTTGGAACATCAGGAAGACTTTCCTGGGGAAAGAGGCTTTCTGTGCTGAGACCTCAAGGCAGATTTAGAATGACTCTGCTTGGGCGGGGAGGGGAAGAGCTTCCCTGGTTGAGCCAACTCCCCAGGCTCTGTGCCTTCCCTGCCTCTGTCCCAGGTGGATATGTCGCTGTCTCCATTTTCCAGATGGAGAACAGTAAAGCCTAAATAACTTGCCGAAGGTTACAAGGCTAAGAACTGTTGAAGGAGGGATTTAAACAGGTCTGTAGACTCCAAAGTCTGAAAGGAGGTGGTTGCTGTGTACAGAGGGCAAAAGGGGAGGGGGTTGGACTGGCTTTTTTGAATATATTTTTTTTAGTTTCCTCTTTGGGAAAGGACTTGGTGGTGAGAAAACTTAAGAGATGTTAACTGCATTTTATTCTCACTGCCATGGCAGGAAGAGAAGGTGGGATCTGTTTGTTTATCATCCGCCCCTCCACGCAGGTAGACCCCCAGCTCAAGAGGCAGCCTAGACCCCTCCGTTCCTTGTACTAAAGGTGCTGGGAGACAAATTCTCTTCCTGGCTCTTGTGAGAACCACAATTTGTGGAGGAGATTGGGCAGATCGTCCTGGAAGGGGAAGAGAGGTGAAGAAGGGCCTTAAGCAGCGGAGGCAGTTTTTCCCGAGGCGAAAAGATAAACAAGATCTGAGGGTGTGGTCACCCCCCACCCCCCCAATCCCTGAGCTTCTTTTCCCTGCAGCCCCGCAGAGAGCCAGACACCCGGCATGGCCGAAATTCTCTTGCAACAGAGTGCGGGGACCTCAAGGCGCTGGTCACGGGCATCTCAACAACTGCCAATGTGAATCCAAGACCTCAGAGACCACTAAGGAGCTTTTTCTGCTTCCTGGCCTTAGAGCTGGGACTGTTTCTAGAGGCCGTGGGGTGCCATTAACACGGGTCAATGCTGAGACTGACTCTCCCATCGCGCCCGGAAAGATGGGGGTCGACGTTAGAGCCAGCTGAACTTGAAGCTAAGAAGGAAAGGAAGGTGATATTTTTGCACACCCAAATTTGTGCATTAAGAAATCAAACTGACTATAGTTTCAGAAGTGGGATGCAGAAAAGCAGGGCAGAAGCCAATGCCAGGCAAAGCTGAAAACATTTCTTTCAGCAAAGGAGACAATGAGCCTGGAGAGAAGGAGGAATAAGCTGCCTGTGTTTTCCTTTGGGCTCAACTGCTGTCTCCTGGCTTCTGTTTTGTCTCCTGACTAGGACTAATTATGCTTGTCATCTGCATCAGAGGGATGGAACTAAGATTAACAAGCTAATGTGGGTAAAAGCTCTTAGAGCTCAGTAGATGAAAGGGAATCTAATTAGCAAGGCCAGCAATGACCGCAGGCAGGCAAGGGCAGACTCTTTCCCTTGTACTCACCGAAGAGCTAGTTATAGCTCCTGGGAGGGGCTTCTGCAAATTCCACCCAAGCCTTCAGCACTTAGACAAAATTGCACATTTTATTCTAGCCCTAGGATTCTGTGATTCTCACGAGCAGGGGAAAAAAATTGCATGCACCTCTCTAAATCTCTTGAGATGAGGAAACGGTGCAACTCATCCTCGTTTTCTCAGCATATTTGAAGAAGGGATAATGAGAGGGAGGCAAGCAGGCTTAGGGGTCAAGTGCATTGGGCGATGACATGTGAGGGACATGGGTTTGAATTCTTGACTCTGCCATTTAGTAGTTATGAGAGTGTAAGTAAAACACTTAATACCCTCCAAACTTAGGTTTTTCATTTGCCCAAATAGGAATAATGCATCCTACCTCATGGAGTCCTATACCTTAGATTATTTTATGCCAGGCACATGGTACCCAACTAAGTGGATATTGTTATTAAATATTAATCAATATTAGTAGTGCCTGGCACACAGTAGGTACTTGAAATATCAATCAGATTGAACTCCTTCATTCAACCAATAGTTACTGAGTTACCCGTTGTATTAATCTGCCAGGGCTGTGTGAGCAATTCCACAATAGGGCTGCCTTAAATAATAGGAATTTCTTGGTTCCCAGTTTTGGTGGTCAAAGTCCAAAATCCGCAGAGGCAGACTTTCTCCAGAGTCTATAGTCTCATGGTAGTATCTTGCTGGCAATCCTTGGGGTTCTGTGGTTGGCATCTCTGCTTCTATCACTTGATGATCTGCCTCATTTCCGACTTCTATTGATTGCTGGTTTCTAGATTCTGCGTCCAGTTTCCTTTGCCTATAAGACCTTCAGCCACACTGGATCAAGGCCTCCTGCAGTCTGGCCACACCTTCACTAATTACAGCATCTACAGATGGGTTCACACCCACAGGGCCGGGGTGAGGACTCCAACTTGTCTTTTGAGGGAGACGAGATTCAAGTCCCAGCACCGGGTACGGGCCGGGGAATCTCAGCGTCGTGTTCCCCGGGGTGTGCAATGCTGAGGCACACGGAGCCCGAGTGCAGACCAGCGCACGATAAACCCCCTCAACTCTCAAGTCCTCCCGCCATGCCTTGTTGACACTCCAACAAAGGCATCACTTGAGTATTTCTTGAAAATAGAAAAGGCTGCAACCTGCCCACAAGTATGTTTGCCTGCAAGAAAAAGCCAGTTGACTCCATTCCAAGAATGGAAGGGTTTCAGTTCATCTGGAGTTGGCCCAATTTGTTCAGAACGAATCCATCAATTTGGTCGATGGATTGAAATGTTAAATTTCCAAGGCTGGAGCAAGTCTTTGAAACATCCCCCTGCACTCCCCGCGGTCTGCCCTATTATGCCCACTAAGCCTGGGGTGGAAGCGGGGCTGGGGGGAACGCGTCTCCTGTCCGGGAGGCTGTGGAAGAGGGCCGGTCCCCACCCGGCCCCGCACTGGGCAGTGGTGTGGGTGAATGTTCAGTTGTGTCTCTGTGGCCGAGCCCGGACAGCATGCTGCGGGAGGCCGGGGCCCTGGCCACTGGGCTCCTGGTTGAACCTCGGGGACTGGTGTGGCCTGTGCGCGTGGGTTCCCTGCAGTCCGCGCCCCTGGAGCTGTGCGGGCCTGAGACCGCCCCGGCCTCTGTTTGTGTGTCCCCCTCCCAACCCTCCCAGCCAGGTGATTCAGGTACCAACACCGATTCTTTTGTGTCAAGGAGCACGAGGTGTGGCGAGGTGTGTGACTTGTCTACGATTCTGCAGCTAGTGAATCAGAGTCCTCAGCTATGCTCCAGCACAGTCTAGTCCCAGAGTCCACGGGCCGCACCCATCCCACCAGGCGGCCTCCACGGCCATCAGCAGGACACGCGAAGGTGAAGGGCGGCTGGCTGGAGAGACGCGCGCGAGCACGGCTGGGTGCAGTGTTCTTGGCCTGCGGGCTTCAGCTGCCCAGCTCCAGAGCTGCCCTAGGGAGGGAATAGGGTGCAAGCTGCTCTCTCTCTCTTTCTATTGACTGAGTGACCTTGGGCACATTACCTCCTATTGCCAAGCCTCAGTTTTCTCTTCTGCAAAATGGTGATTAAAAGCAACCAACCAAAGGGGGTGTGAGGGTAGTTCAGTGGTAGAATTCTCACCTGCCATGTGGGAGACTGGGTTTGATTCCTGGTCCATGCACTTGCCCCAAAACAAACAAACAAACAAAAGCAAAAATTCAACAAATGGTGCTGCAATAACGGGATACTCATGTGGAAAAATAAGGAAATGTGAACCCAGCATACAGCATACAAAAAAAAAAAAAGCAAGCAACCAACAAATCTATCTCGTAAGAACTGTTGTGAGGGTCAAATAAGATAGAGTCTGGCATGTAAATTAGTCTAAGATAAGGGGTTAATAGTCCAGATTCCTCAGGATCTGCGTCTCCTCAGACCGGGCATTGTAAGGGAGGGTTCCTATACCTTTAGCCCTAAGGAAGGCGCGAGCACTGCAAAGCTTTCAGCCCGTGCAGCAGGCCACACAGAGAGGTTTATTGTTGGTGGTAGCTTTTCTTTTTTCAAAGCAGGGAGGACTTTGGGTGCAAGTGCCGACTTCAAAGCAGACACCTCTCACCACCCACAGGCCCAGGGAGTGTTTGGAACTAGCCCCCAGGCAGGGGAGGACAAGAACAGGGCCTGATGGGGTGACGCCCCATTTTTATGTCTCTGTCAGACACTGGTGCCAGTTTGCTACCAGCTGCCGGCATGTCCCAGTGCTGCCAACAAAAGGTTCAGGAATGCTCGCCAAGCTGGAATGCCAGCCTTCCATTCCAGGCAGTGCCAGCTGCACCAAGGAGGCCCTCTCTGCAGAGCATGAGCCAGAACTCCCATTCGTGGGGATCCTGGTGTTTTGCAGAAATTACCTCCCTTAATCCTTAAACACATGCTGAGTATTATTATGTTCATTTTTCAGATGTGAAAACTGAAGCTCTGAGAGGTAAAGGGACTCATCCAAACCAATGAGTGAAAGAAACTGGAATTCAACTTAAGTCTGTCCCAGGCTGCTGTCTATTTCATTATGCTACATTGGAATGAATGAATGAATGAATGAATGAAAATTGTAATAGTCGTTATCTACAAATGCCTTTCACTTGATGATTTCAAAGCCCTTTTCAAGAGTTCAGTGTAAATGTGACTGTTTATTTGTGAAAACCTTGTGTCTGATGCTCCTTTTATCTACGGTCTGGACAGATGAGTAAAACATATGGATTAAAAATAAATAAATAATATGGGGAACAAATGTTAAATTTAGTAGATTGAAATGCTAGTGATCAATGAAAGGGAGTGATAAGGGGTATAGAAAAAAAATAAGGGAAACAAAGGCTAAAATATATTGGGTAGATGGGAATACTAGCGATCAATGAGAGGTAGGAGTAGGGAGTATGGTATGCATGGGTTTTTTTTCTTTTTTCTTTTTCTGAATTGATGCAAATGCTCTAAGAAATTATCACGGTGATGAATATACAACTATGTGATGATATTGTGAGTTATTGATTATATACCAAGAATGGAATGATCATATGGTAAGAATGTTTATGTTTGTATGCTACGTTTAAAAAAAAATTAAAAAAGAGTTCAGCGTAATTTATTGAATATCTGCTCTCAGGCACCACTGAGCGCTGGGTGGCAAAGTCAGGCCATGGGCATCGGATCCCTTAGAGGGCCTGCAGCCGATTGAGATAAGCATGTGGCACCGAGAAATAGGTAACTTTACTGACACTGCTGGGTTAGCTCTCACATGGGTTATTTTTATTTTTATTTTTTTTAACTTTTTTTATTGTATAGTATAACATATATACAAAGCAAAGGAAAAAAGCAATAGTTTTCAAAGCACTCTTCAACAAGTGGTTACAGGACCTAGAGTGTACAGATTCTAGAGTTTGTCGTGGGCTACCATATGATCCTCTCAGATTTTTCTTTCTAGCTGCTCCAGAATATAGGAAGCTAGAGGGCTTACATATTTTTTTATCATCACAATTGACTTTTTTTTGTGAAAAATAACATATACAAAAAAGGTATAAATTTCAAAGCACAGCACCACAATGAGTTGTAGAACATATTTCGGAGTTTGACATGGGTTACAATTCCACAGTTTTAGGTTTTTACTTCTAGCTGCTCTAAGATACTGGAGACTAAAAGAGATACCAATTTAATGGTTCAACATTCATATTCATTTGTTAAATCCTATCTTCTCTGTATAACTCCACCACGACCTTTGATCTTTCCATCCCTCTCTTTAGGGGTATGGGCTACGGCCATTCTAATTTTTCACATGGGTTATTTTATTTAATCCATTCGAAAAAAATGGTGAGACAGTTACTAATCTTATCTTCATTTTTCAGATGAGGAAACTGAAACTTAGATCAGTTGAATAACTGGACTTATGGTCAGTTAACTCAGTAATACTCAAAATATTGTCCTTGGACTCAATTGCTTACTACAAAATGAGTACAGAAATTAAGTATGAGAGTTGAGAAACTTTTGTAGCAATTCAATAGAGCAATTTCGTGTTGGTTGACTAAAATGGAAGAAAGCTGATCATGTATTTCATATGTCCATTTCTTTTTCTCATTTCATTTTTTCATAATTCATTTTCTTGTATTTTACAAGAGTGTTGATCTGCAATGGACTGGGGAAAAACCCAACAGATCCTTTGCCACCCGTAGTTTGAGAGGCAATAACAGGCCTTGGGTTTGTCCTGAGCATTCTAAATCCAGAGTCAGGTCTAAATTTTTCTCCTCAGGGTTGAAAGATGGCTGCTGCACCTCCAGACTCTACGTCTGCATTCCAGGTGGCCGAAAGGGGAAAGGAGAAGGACAAAAGGTACATCATCAGCTGAGTCACACTGGCTTCCTTACTGCTTGTCTGTCACACCAAGCTTATCCCCACCCCAGCATCTTTGTTCTTACTGTCCTCTTTTCCTGGACATCCACTGCTTGCTCCTGTCACCTCCTCTGAGTGCCAATCTCTGGCTACCCTGTCTAAAATAAAGCCATTTTTCTTTCATTCTCTAGTCTTTCGCTGTCCAATGTGGTCTTGAGTACTTGAAATGTAGTTAGTCCAAATTAAGATGTGCTGAAAGTGTAAAATATGCACTGGATTTCAAAGACTTAATTGAAAAAAAAATGTAAAATATCTCAGTAACTTATATTCATCACATGAAATGATAATCCTTTGCATATGCTCTATGAGGTTAAGTAAGATAAACCACTAAAATTAATTTCTCCTGTTTCTCTTCAGTTGTTTAAAGGTGGCTGCTAGAAAATGTGAAATGACATACATGGCTTTCATAATGCCTCTATTGGTACGGGCCTCTGACTGCTATCATCACCAAACATTAAATTTATATATTTATGTTTTACTCATTTATGCTTGGCCTTTGTCACTAGCATGTAAGCTCTGCGATGGCAGGGACCGTCTTTCCTATTTATCCCTCTAACCCCACAGCCTTCCAAATAGCAGGCATGGAGGAACTATTGTATGCATGAATGGATGGATGACTAAATGAACAAATAAAACCAACCAGACTGGATGGTCTCTCTGGCCCCTTTTGTCTTTGGCATTATATCGGTTTATATATGTGAAAAATTGCTTTAAAATATTTCTTTAAAAAAGGTAGAAAGTGTTCGATTCCTGGTGCCTGCCCATGTAAAAAGTATAAAAAAATAAAAGAGGGAATGTTTTGTTGTATTGTGTATATGGTAACAGAATAAAATTAAAAAAAAAAAAGGTAGAATGCATGCATGCATAATAACTTGAATCTATACCCTCAGGATGGCTAGAGAGCATTCAAAGTACCCCAAGCAGAAATCCCTTACTAGCGAGGAGATTTTTGAACTCATCAGATATAGACATCTGCACCAGGAGATTGTCAGTTAGCATTAGGAAGGTCAAAATAATTATTTATTGCTGGTGAAAGAGCAGTACTCAAGGTAGCTTGGCTCGAAAGACTACAGCTCAACTGCCCTGCAGCACAAAGTGTAGGAATCAGCAAATTCAGGAGCATTGTACCTTCGGGGCAGCCCTAATGGTCCAGAGCTCCTGCGTCCTGTGACTTACCTTTTCATGCCAGACTTTTACACTTGCCCTGTCTACATGGGGGATCTGTCTTCCTTGGAGTAATTCTTTCATGCAGGGTGCTTGTGGAGCTCCCGTTCTAGTTCCCACACTTAGAAGAACTGATTGTAGTTCTTGTGCCAAACTTGCTAACAAATACAAATTGGGCAGAATTTGGTCTCAGACATGCTTTCATAAAAGCATAACCCCAGGTAGCAAAGTGTGGGGGATGGGATGTTAATGGCTGCCCCCCTTCCCAAGATAACTGTGAGACTGTAGGCTACTGATAGTTATCAAAAGAAACTGGCACTTACTAAACCACAGATTGGTTTAGGCCTATTAGTAAGAGACTGTTTGACGTTTTCATCCCAGATGCCGCTCATTAGTTTGTGCTTCATCTTCAAGCTCTCAGCCCTCTCTCTGCAATAACAGAAACTTGACTCTGGCTCAGACGATGCCCGTATGCACCCTTGGCGGCAGTGGTTCTGGTCTCTCTCATGCTTGTTGCAACAAGCCATTGCCAGGGTGGCAGGCAGCAGCTCCACAGAGTCAGAGCTAAGGAATAGCTGCTCAATCTCAGCCAAAATGTCAGAGGCAGCGGACGTTCTCACAGCCAGGCTTCTGGAGTCAGCCTTGGGTTTTTATACACCCCCTTCAAGAACAGAGAAATTCAGTCTTCAGAAACTCTGGAGAGGCCAGACTCCAGGTTTGCAGCCTGGCGGGCACTGTCCTTGGCAGTGTTGGGTCAAGAATCCACTTGCACACCAAGCATTGTTGTGGGCTCTTGGCTGAAAAAGCAGTGTTTCTCACGTGCACACACCAATTAATTTTGATCACATTACTGACTTCATAGAAACTTCTTGTCAGTGTCTGAATCGATGAGTTCCAAAGGCACAAATGCTGTCCCTCAGGGTCCTCATGCTTTGAAAAGGCTGAGGGTGCTGCTGAATTTATGGTAAAAGGCTAGGGGTGCTGCTGAGCTTATGATAAAAGGCTGGGGTGCTCCTGAGCTTAGGATAAACTTTTGAGCATCAAGGGAGTTCAGAGAACTCCAAAACCAGTGATTTTCAAATTTTTGCTATGGAATTTTTTTTCCCTCAAACTAAATTCCGGTTTTAGGAGAGAGAGAGCCATAGAAACCTCCACAGGCAGGTAGGGAGCTGGCCTTCTCTGGGCTGCAATGCCCCTTTATTCATGCTCCACGATGGTCTGAAGAGCCACCTGTCCCTTAATCCCAGCACCCATTTCCTCTTCCTCTGGAGGAATCATCCGTTTATTTATTATTTAATAGCACCTGCCGTGTGTCAGGCAGAATGGAAGGCCCTGAGAAGACAGTGGTAAATAAACTGGCAAGGTTCTTGCCTTAAGGTTCACAGAGTAGCTGGGACATCAGCCAAGGGCACAGCGGTATCACGGCGGAACAAGGCGACCACAGGGTTTTCTGGGTTCTCAGGGAAAGCTTACCATAGGAAGTGACGGCTCAGGTGACTCTTAAAGGTAGACAGGTGGAAGGAAGAGTGAGATTGGGGACAGCAAGGATTGTGTCAGTATTCCAGGCTAAGGGAACTGCACATTGTTTTAGTTTCCTAGGCTGCTCAAGCAAAAATCATGCAATGGTTCGGTTTCAACAGCGGGAATTTATTTGCTCAGTTTTGAGGTTAAGAGAATGTTCACGTTAAGGCACATTAGGATGAAGCTTTCTCCCCAAAGGCTGTGGCATTCTGGGGCTGGCTGCTGGTGATGCACAGTCCTTAGCTCAGCACACGGCATGGCAAATGGCAGCATCTCCTGGCCTCTCCGTTCTCTTCTGGGTTTCCTTGATGTTTAGCTCCTTGCTTCCTATGGCTTTCTCTCTCTACCTGTATTTCATTCTGCTCATAAAGGACTCCAGTAATAGGATTAAAAACCAACCAGAATGAGGTGGGACACACCTTATCTGAAGTAACCTCATCAAAAGGTCATACTTTTAATAGGTTCACACCCAGAGGAATGGATTCAATATTTTTTACCTTTAAAAATTTTTAGATTAATATATATTATATATTCACATACCATGTAATCATCTGAAGTATACAGTAGATGGTTCACAATGTCATCATACAGCTGTGCATTTATCATCATAATTGACTTGGACTCAATTTTCTTTTTTGTATGCTGTATGGCGGGGTTACACTTCATTCTTTTTCCATGTGATTATCCCGTTACCACAGCACCATGCCATTGAATTTTTGTTTGTTGTTGTTGGTTTCTTTGTTTGGGAAGTGCATGGACCTGGAATTGAACCCGGGTCTCCCACATAGCAGGCAAGAATTCTACCACTAAACTACCCTGGCGCCCTCCTGGATTCAATTTTAAAATATGTTTTTGTGGAGTACACGCAGCTTCAAACCACCACACATAAAGAGGGAATAATTATTATAACTAACCCACCTGGCAGGGAGCTAGGTGCTTTTGCAGGCATTAACTCATTTAAATGGCAAAAACAACCCTCTAATGTAGGTACTATTATTTGCCCCATCTTGCAGATGAGAAAACTGACGCACAGAGAAGTTAAATAACTTGCCCAAAGTCATAGAGCTAGGAAATGGTAAAGCCAGGGTTTGAAACCAGACTGGCTGGAACCAGAGCCTTTGTGGTTAACCATTAGCATGAAACATGAGAGGGAAGAACTCAGGCGGGCTCAGTGCAGTGCTGTGGTGGCCTTGGAGTTGAGGTGGGGAGAGGGGAGGACCAGGCTACGTAGGACTTTGCTCGAAGTGCTGAAGAGGCTGGACTTGATCTTAAGGGCAATGAGATTAAAGGCTTTTAATCAGACAAGTGAAATGAACATATTTCATTAAATTTCCTACCACAAAACCAGATTCTCATGAAGTCATCAACACTAATCCCATCATTTCCCACTTCTATATTCAAATCAGTCACCTGCGCTGCTAAGAAGGCTACATATGCAAAACAAACTTTTCTGAGCTCCACATTCTCCTCCATCTATAGGTCCAGTATCATTTTTGGAAGTGGTTTTCTATAGCAGTGGCGGTGGATTGAATTATGTACCCCCTCGAAAGACATGTTCTTAACCTTAGTCCACGTTCCTGTGGGTGTGAACCCATTCGTAAATAGGACCTTTTGGAGATGTTATCAGCTAGGGTGTGGCCAACTGAATCAGGGTGGCTCTTAATCCATATTATAAAGAGAAGGCCAAAGGGAGGAGCCAAGAGCTGGAAATTAATGGAAACCAGAAGAGCAGACACAAGGAGAGAGAGAGATGGCCACGAAATGCAGGACATGGAACCCCAAGCATTGCAGCCAGCATGCATCAGAATAGTACAGACTGGAGAGAAAACTTTGCTCGGCCAATGCCTTGATTTTGAAACTCTAGCCTGTGAAACTGCAAGTCCATAAATTTCTTTTGTGTCAGCCACTCCATTCATTAGGTGGTAGTTTTCATAGCAGCCTGGCAAACTGAGACAGTTGCTGTCTATCCTTCCTCACTTGAAGTTCTGTTTTCCACCCATTCCTCTTGAGCTTCTTCCTCTGCCTCTCAGCTGAAAGGGCTCTGGGCAGAGTGGTAACTAATCAGTGACCGACCCAATGTCACTGTGTTGTTCTTACTAGAACTTTGCAGCAGCATTTCACACAGCCTACCAGGCCCTCTTTCTTGGAGGACATTTTTCTTTTGGTTTCTGTGACACCAAACTTTCCTGGTTTTACCACTACCTCACCAGCAGCTCCTTCCTTTTCTTTGCCAGTTCTTTCTTCTCTTTGACTTTAAATATTGGACCTTGGAGGCCCCTTCTCTTTTTTATTCATTCTCTCCTTTGGAGATCTAATTCAGTCTCATGGTTTTAAATACCAATTTAAGTCTACACCTCCCAAACCTCTATCTTCCATATTGACCTCTCATCAGAACTCCAGACGCTTTTCTCCCACAGCCTTCTTCTTGACACCTCCACATGGAAGACAAATAGACATCTCAAATTTAAGTGGGGCAAAGCATGACTCTTCATTCCCTTATCACCCTGAACCTCACTGCCTTCCAATCTCAGTAAATGACACCACCATCCACTCAGGTGCTCAAGCCAGAAACCTAGGAGTTATCTTGCTTTTATCCCTTTCTTCATTTTCATCAGTAAGTGCTCTTTATTTTTCCCTCCTCAATATTTCCAGAATCCAACCATCTCTTGGCCCCTCCACTATTATCATCCTCAACCAAGTTCCCAGCATTCTTTGCCTGGACTCTTGCAGAAAGACTGTTCATTGGACCCTCTGCCGCATCTCTTGCCCTCTTTTCTACAATCTGTAGTCCACACTCTAGCCAGGATGATCTTCTAAAAAGTAAAGTCACTTTCCTGCTTAAAACCCTCCATTGTCTTCTCTGACTTAGAAAACAATCCCCATTTCTTGCCCCAGTTCACGAAGCCCTCCATGGCCTGTTTCTTACTTACTCCCCCCTGCTCACTCTCCACCACTCAGAGGGACCTTCTCTGTGCTCTGAACTTGCAGAGGGTCTTTCTGTATTGCGGCCTTCGCTTCTAGCTCTGTTCTCTGCTTAGAATGCCTCCTTCTAGACCTGGAAATGCAAGTCTCAGCTGAAGGGTCTTAGACCTTTCCTCATCAACAACCTGAAGAATCAGCAGCTCCTACTGCCCCCCACGTATCATCTGCTATCCTACTGTCTTGTATTTTCTTCATAGTTGGTGAAGAAAAAAAATGCTACCTGACATTTTCATATTTATTTCTAGACTTTATTTAGTGTCTGTTCCAACTCCCCTTCATGCCCCCCTCCTAGAATGTAAGCTACCCTTTTCCCTGTTCACCAGCCTATAAGAATATCTGACACTCAAAAACATATTTGTTGGATAAGTGAATTATAGATCATGGGTTCCACATTCCAAAGTTCAGAATCTGTCCCTGCAGCTACATTTACTTTGAGAGGAAGAGGGAGTACTCCCCAAGAGAAAGATTTTCCAATGGAACATAAAAAAGGGCCTTTTAAATAATTAGAGCTAAGAATGGACTGGGGTCTTTAGAAAAGGGGAGAGGTTCAATAAACTTTTATTCAGCGCCTACTAAAAAAGGTTGTCTCCTTTCATCCTCACAGCAACTCTGCAAGGTAGGTATCATTATTCCCATTTACTGATGGAGAAACAAACTCAGAGAGGTTAAGTAACTGGATCCAGGTCACACAATGAGAAGTGGGATCTGGATATTCTCTTGATCACCGCGCTAACCTGGAACCCTTACTTCACCATCTCCAGCCCCATGGACCTCACCTGCAAAATAATGACCATCACAGGTTTCATAGGACTGCAGGAGATAATATATCTCAAACTGTTTAGCCCAGTACCTGGAACAGGGAGTGCTCTCATCACCTTCTCTTTATTATCAATATCAGGGTTGTCAAATATTACACAAGTAGTGAATGGAAAAGCTAAGACATGAGACCAGGCATGGCTATTCCCAATGTCTCTAGGTTTCCCCATGGGGTTGGATGGAGGCTTATTGGGCCTTCCAAAGAAGGAAAGATGATCTTAGCAGCCACCTCCAACTCTATAAATCTATGATTTCTACCTTTTTCCTCATGCTTGTGGGCCAAGAGCGTTTAGAATTGGGCATTACAGGGAAGACATTTCTTCATGTTTCCCTCCCTAACTCCAGGTGGTGCTTCTGCTTACCTGGCCACGGCATTATGGGAACACAGGTGAAGTGGCTTGGTATGATGCTCACTATGAGAGTCAAACACAGCTTGGTTTGGAGACCACTCCTAAGCTTTCTTGGGCAGGCATGGGCAAGTTCCTTTAACTCTTGAAGCTTCAGTTGTGTTGATCTATAAACTGGAGATCATGAGGGTTTACCCTCATGGATGGGGAGGAGTGAAACGGTTGACACACAGGCTCGCCACAGATTCCGACACCAGGTATCCCCGAAATAGTGGTTACGGGTATTGTCATCTCTTGTGAGCCCTGTGCGAGCAGCACGCTGTTTAGGGACCCAGGGCAGCCGTGTTTGTGCAGATTTCACTTCCCAAGGTTAGACCTGTTGGATTTGAAATTGGCCAATTAGAATTTGCTCAAGTGTGTCACAGCCAGGACGTGAGAGGGGCTGGGTGGCTGTGCAGAACACATAATGAAGCAAACAAGTTCTGCTGTTCCTGTTTTTGAGCTGCAGGGAAAGGTGGAGGGCTATTTTTACCCGTGGTGGATTTGGGTTCGGGGGAGGGCACTACGGCAGTGTTTGTTACGCTGCATTTTAACATAATACAGAGCCATGGGGCTGGCTGAAAGGATCTGTTTCAGGTTGTTTTTATTCATCAGAGGGTGTTTTTCCAACTTGTGATGTTGAGACTTAATGGGCAGCCAGCAAACAGTACCCGACACACAGATTTAACCTAATAAAAATAAATCCTTTGTTCTACCAAGTTTCCATGAGGTTTCCTAAAAACAGGAAGGAAAAAAAAAAGCCATAATACAGCATTGCTTTTGCTGGAGTAAATTGTTCTTTTTGGAGAAAAAAAAACTGTTTTGTGATTATGCCATTGCGTATCTCACAAAA
Source organism: Myrmecophaga tridactyla (assembly GCA_004026745.1). NCBI lineage: Eukaryota > Metazoa > Chordata > Mammalia > Pilosa > Myrmecophagidae > Myrmecophaga > Myrmecophaga tridactyla. The sequence continues at coordinate 49,767 of PVIY010005732.1, forward strand.
ATAAGCCTTGGAAGAGCGTGCTGTGATTCATGAATGAGGCACGAGAGGACCTTCCTGTGGAATTTGTTGGAGGGCTTCGGTGCAGATGGATTTCTGTCTGTCTCTTATGATGACAACAGGCACAAAGCATGAGGATGGTGGGAAGGAAGCCTTGGGAAATAATTACAGCAAGTACAAATAATTTGGGTTTGGGAAGTCAGTGACAAAATCAGACTTAACAAGTTCAGTTAAGAAACATTAGTTGAGTGCCAATGATGGAGCTACAAAAGGGAAGGAGAAGACTGGGTCTTTGCAGTAAGGGAGTTATAGCTCCGCAGAGACCACAGATGAGAAAACAGGGTGACGGGTGCTCTGAAAGGAGAAATACCCCATGAGACCAACACTACACCTTCCAAATTGCTCAATTTTCCCGACCTTCAGTTGCTTAATCCCTGACATGAGGCTAAGAATTCCTGTTAGTGATGGTGGGCTAAACATGTGCACACATGGTAAAAACAAACAGGAAACTCCCATGTGCCTTTTCCAATGCTCCAAAATGCAAGCATACTCTAAGAAAGAGGACAGCATGGGACCCAGAAGTAGGAGTTCCAACCTGAGAGACAGGCACAGGGTGAGGGGCAGCGATCCTAGGGTGACAACTCTTCAGCAGGCACAGGGGCCACCTGTCCAGATTGGAGCTGGTCAGGAGGCCACACAAGAGATGGACTTGAAAAGATGAAATTGATGGAATACCAAATATATTTGAAAATATTTAGTAAAGATTTATGCAAACAAGGACAGGTGTGAGGTTGGATTAGAGATAAGTACACAGAAAATCAACCACAGTTTTTAAATAAGGAAATAATTCCAGCCCCCCGCCCCCCCCAAAAAATTGTGCAGCGAAGGTAAAAATTGAGTGTGCTAGGTTACTCACTTGTGAAACTATGATCTAACTAGTATTAAGTTATATCTATATTGGGAAGAAAGGGGGACAAGGAAAAGGGGGTGTCTATGTGTTGCACATGGTAGTGGGTTGGAAAGCAGATGAAGACTAAAACTGAGAAATCAGGAAGTAGCAACATAAGCACATTATTTAGAGATACGGAGGTCAGCAGCAAAAAGATTCTTCCGAAGAGCTGAAAGCGGTTGTCTCCAGACTATGAGAAGTTGCCTTGTGTGGGTTGCAGGAAGGAATATAAAAGGGGTTGGGGTATGGGGAATCACTATATCTTGTATCAAAACCCTTAGAACTTTTTGACTCTTTACATGCATATATAACTTTGATAATCATAAGACTAAATTTAAAATAATAGCTTTGCAAGAAGAAAATGTGCTGGAATTCCTTGCTGTGTTTGTTAGCAAACATAAAAGCACGTGCATAGCCCCTGAACACCTTCCTGAGAAAGGAACGTCTTCACCTGCCGGGTGTGCAGGGCTGGCTGGCTTTTCATATCATTTCTCCAATTTGCAAAGTTGGCTTGTCGATAAAACATCATTTGCTCAAAAAAGGGAGGAGGGATAATAACAGTAGCTGTCCCATAGGGCGGTTGAGAGGGTCAAATGAGAGAAGGCACATGGACGGCTTAGCACAGAGCTCTATAAATATTAGCAAGTTGTCCCCAGTCTCTGTTCTCCTGTGCTTTATCTCTCCAGGAGGCATCCTCGAAGAGGGTAGAGAGGACTTGCCCTTTTTGATTCCCCTTCTACCTCCATGCTGGCTGCTGGTAGATGTGGTAGTGAGCGCTCAATGCCACGCCAACAAGGGCCACTGACTGAGATGACAGAGCAACAAGATAGAAGGAACAAGACATCCCTCCATCCCCCAACCTCCCGTCTATTACATGAGTGAGGAATACGCTTATATCTTGTTTAAGCTCCAGGCAGCCTTCTTTTACATTCTGACTAATACAGCCCTTATTTTCACTTTTACTAGTAGTAGGAGTTCTGGTGGTAGCTGAGAAGGGATGCCTATCCCAGACCTGGGGGCCTGAAGTCCTGACACATAGGCAAGATTACAGGAACTTTTAGGTAACCCGTAAAGAGAAGGACAGGGATGTTCTTGGCAGAGAACAACAGCACCAGCACCAGCACTGAAGGTGAGAAAGACATACAGAGTCTGGGGAGCAGGAAAAAGTTGAGAATGCAGAGGGAGAGGGAAATTGCAAGAAGTGAGACTGGTTGAAGAAAGCAATGGTAGGGCCTGGTAAGCCATGTTAAGTTTTGACTTTCATCCAGGTACAAGGGGGAACCACCAAAGGAAGGATGGTGTGATTTAATTTTTAATCAGTGGCATATGTGGTTTGGAGAATGGATTGGAAATTGGACAGTATGGGAGCAGTTTCAGTAATCCAAGCAAGAAATAAAAGGGACCTGGTAGTAGGAATGGAGAAAAGTGGACAGATTTGTTCAGATTCAAAAGATGGGAGGCAGGGAGAGGGAGGAGTTGAAAATTAGGCCCAGAGGTTTGATTATGACCCTGGAAAGATGAGAGCGCTGTTCGTGGAGGCAGGAACAACGGAGAAGCAGCCAGTGTGGGGGTGAATGTGCAGGACACTGGGCTAAGTTTTAGACAAGCTCAGCTGGAAAAGCCAGAAAAATATCCAAGCGCTAAAGTTCTGGTAGCAACTATATATTCAAGAGAGTGGCTACGGCTATCTATGGATTTGGATTCAATCCAGAATTAGCATTTTCAAAAAAAGAACTAGGCACATTTGTGAACACCTGGTTTAAATAAGTGATAATATAATCACCATTTTACAGTTGAGGAAACTGAGGCCCAGAAAGGTCCAAAACCTGAATGCAGGAAAGTTAGAGGGTTAATCCCTTAGTTTGTTTTAAAAAATATATATATTATACATATATATATATATATAAATGTATGTGTGTGTGTGTGTTCCATACCATTGAACACAACATGCAACCCAAGATCTCTGCTAAACTGATACTCTGCGCCCATCACTTTTCTTACTAGGTCAATCATTTATTCAAACGAACAGTAACTGAAGACATACGTGTGGTAAGATGCAGTTGTAGGAATTGCAAACCTCAGATGAACTAGACAAAGTCCCACTTTAACTGAAGTGGCAATTCTAATTAGGGAAGATGGGAAGTAAACAAACAGCAGCAGCAAACCCAGAGAATATAAATTAAGGTACATATGATCAGGAGTGGAAGGGTGACACTTTAAATGGGATGGGCAATTAAAGCCTCTCTGAGCATGTGTTGTGAACAACAAGAAGAGCCAGCCATGTAAAAAATCTAGGGAAAGACAATTCTAGGAGCAGGTACCTGCTGGTGCAAAGGCCCTCTGCTAAGGCCGAGCTTGGTGTAGTGTGAGTCAAAGACCATTGTGGAGTGAGCCAGGGGAGAAGTCTCAGGAGGCATTGTCAGAGAGGTGGGTGGGGTCCAGAGCAGGGGCTTCTTTCAGGTCAGAATAAGTGTGTGGATTTTATTCTAAGGACAACGGGGAGTCATTGGAGGGTTTTTAGCAGAGAACTAACCACATCTTATTTACATATTTAAACAACCGATCACTCTAGCTTCTGTGCAAAGATTTGGGGCAGAGGAAAGGACATTCTTTCATTTTAGCTCCACTTCTATTCTATCTGTAATCACCATCTCCACTTCCTTACAATAACCATGAGAGAGCTGGGAATTATTGCCCCCTCCCCCCCATTTTCAATGGAGCTCCCTTTTTTCTTTTTTTTTAGTTTTTAAGAGGAAGATCAATTTGACAATTTTGACTTAGCACAATACACCTAAAAGGAAATCACAACATAATGAAAGATTTATATCAAGGCCTCGGAATTTCATACAAACACCAAGACCAAAAATCCTAAAGTACAGGTATTGCATCAGTGAGGCTCCTGTTTTTATATCCTTCCACAAAACTAAGCACAGTCTGGGGCATGGAGCTGTCCCTTTAATAAATGTCCGATGTTTGACGAGTTAAACAACCCATTGATTCCATCTATTCAAGGAATCAGCCAAACCAATGCAAAAGCCTAAAAGACAAAAACCAGACAGACCAGCTGTTTGCTGACACTGGTCAGTTGCTTGACGAGTAGGCTTGTCAAGCTCAATCAACAGGGCGAAGCCAGCAGCTCCCAGCAATAGAGCGGTCCCCAGGCCCGCCATTGTTCTCTCTCGCCTGTGTGGCTGTGCCTCTCTCTGTGCCTGGACAGTGGAAGGAAGACCATGGCATTACCTTTCAAGCCTGATGTTTCCAAGTCATCTAACGATCACGAGAGCACCCACAGGTTTAAACGTCGGTCAGCTGGGGACACTGGCAGCTCGCTGCTCAGGCTTTATCTCCTTCCTCTCAGGTTCACCAGTTAGCATGGGCTCTGCGGGCTCCCCTCGGAAACATGGCTTGGATCACCCCAGAGGCTGAGGAAAGGTGCGGTCATCTCTCTGTCTTTAGCTAGTCAGTTCCTGGTGCAGGCTGAAGCATCAACGCCAACTGCTGGCTTACTGCCCTCCTGAGAGTAAAAAAAAAAATCCTGGGGGGATTCACTACTCGCCCTTGTTGAGAGGTGTTCATGATTCAAAAGTTCAGAAGTGAACCCCTGACCCAAAAGGATTTCTTACGTAGGCAAAGACATGAAAAGATAAGTGAGGCCACTCAAATTACTCTCAAGATTTGGAACCAAAACCCAGAGTCCAGTGAGAATCCATAGCGGGCCTGGAGCTGAGAGGTGAGGCAGTGGAGCAACTAGGATTTACAGTGGGAGGTCCTGTGCCAGCGAAGGCTGCCGAGGAAGCTGGAATGGGGAGAGAGAGGGAGAGAAAGACCTAGAACTGCATGGACAATACAGTAGTCGCATGCGGCTATCGTTTTATTTAAATCATTTAATTTTTATTAATTGATCGATTCCAATGATTTAGTGTAAATGTTTAGACTTAACTTGTTCAATGATGTTAGCTCAGTTCCTTGGTTGCACTGTGCAGATATAGAACATTTCCGTCCTCATATATAATTCCATCGCTCAGTGCTGGACTAGAAGACCCACTTCTTAACCGGAGTCTTAGTTGCAGGTTTTCAAGTACTGATTCCAATTCATTTGAAACTCAACTAACCTCCAGCCCCATATGCCATCGGATACTTTGAATTCTTACAATAAACCCCCACCTTATCTCTCTCGCCACTACCTTTTCCTGAGTTACTTAGAGATTTTCATTCTCGCTTGAGCTCTTTATAATCAAAAGAAACATCTACAGACCCATGTTGACTCAGTGATATTAATGAATAATACAACAATAACCACTAAAATAAAATCATCACCACTAAAATAACCAGTAAAAGAAAGGTATGTTGTCTCCACCTGACAGCTGAAGGAACCGAGGCACAGAGAGGTTAAGCCAGGGCCGGCGGTTACCAAGCTGGTGAGTGGGAAGGCAGGGGCGGAATCCACTTCCATCCTCAGTGACCAGTGCGCAGAAACCTGGCCTGGCTCCTAAGCCCAGACGCAGGCCGTGGAAAGAGGCAGACAGCCGCCTGCCCGCCCTGCCCAGGACACAGTAAGTTGGAACCGGAAGTCTAAAACCCCTTGGAAGATGTCTCCGGATTCTGAGCCACCCTGTTGGGGCAGCAGGTCTGACTCCAACCATCCCTGTGCCTGAACCATCTCTCTTTCACTAAAGAACCGGAAGCCTGAGAAGGGCCAAGGCCATGGGCACAGGCTGGCCCGGCCGAGAACTAGCCCATCAGGAGCAAACAGCACATCCTGTGAACTCGGGGACCTGCCAATAAACTTCCCTGATGCTGGAATTTTGGTCGGAGAACCCAGATCCTGCACTGGTTGGCACTGGAGGCCAAGTCTGTCCGGGCTGGGGGGGCGGGGGGGAGTCAGCACATACTTCTCTGCTGAACTCCATTTCCCATTTGCTTTGGCAGCTTGTTTTTTATGAAATGAGGCCAATCCAAGAATTCCATGTCGACATCGCTCCTTTTACTGGAACCACAGATTCAGGCCCCTGGGACCTGGCTCTATCTTTGGGTAGACATCAAACACAACTCCTTGTTAACTTTGAAACCATAGCGGTCTTTAAGAGCCACCCACTTCCTCACATCTTTGTTGTTTTTTTTTTCCTTCTTCTTTTTCTGAGGAAGAAAGTAAGGGCTAGGGTTTGTAGGCTGCAGAGTGCCAGGGTTTATTATTGGCAAGGAAGGCTTCAGGGCTGGCCAGGCTGCAAGGGGTTCTTGCAGCCTGCTGTTGCTTTCTTGTGCTTCCAGGGCCCCTGGTTCCTTCCTGCCTGCTTTTCTCCCTTCCAGGACCAGCTTGGTGAGTAGACATGGCCCTCCCCAGCCCCCTTACCCCCGCCCCCTGCTGCAGCTACCCTCATCTCTGACCTCGGGGCGGGGGGGGAGTGGGGGCGGATTGCAAAAGGGTGCTGTCTCTTCCAAAACTCTTACATCCCAAATCCATTCCAGTCAGTGGCAAAAGCCTGACACGTCTCTGTCAAAACTTCTGCAGTGTTTCTGGTGCTTACAGACTTTGGAAAGAGGAGCTGCTTTGGCAGCTCTAGCACTTGAGACTTCAGCTGGGGGTAGATATGGGTGCGAGGGTGGGGGAAAGCAGACACACTGCGGGAGGGAGCTGGTGCTGGTGATTGGCAGACAGTTCAAAGTGGATGCATGTGGGTGGGTGGCAAGTACCGATGGGGATCATGGGCGCGGAGCCTATAAGGTTCCCCCAGGGAGAGAGGTGGAGAGAGGCTGTGCCATCACCTGTCGCCTGGGACGGGGGATGGATGGCCTGGCTCCAGGTCGCCTTCCTCTAGGACACCTTCTCGGGTCCCTGACCCGCCCAGGTCTGAGCGTGTGGGCCTTCTCTGGGTCCTTGCCACACCATGCGCATTCCTCCATCACAGCTCGAATCGCCCAGCCATTGTCTCTTTACTTGTCTGCCTTCCAACTAGACTGGCTCATCCACTCTTTTCTCTTGGGCACCAGCATGGTTGTGTGTACCTGGCGGAGGCTGACAAACATTTGCTAAATGGTGACTGAATACTGACTGCTCCTTGAAATGCCAGGGGAGGAGCAGGGCGGGGGGTTAGGGGTTGTTGCCACGCCGTGAACAAAGTTGAGGCTCTGATCCAAGGACAATGTGGGGTTTACAGCTGTGCACCTGGGTGGGGCGGTGAATCCAGGCTCAATCACCTGCGAGTTGTGTGCTGAGGTTGAGTCCTGTGAATCTATCTGTGCCTCAGTTTCTTCACTTATAAAATAGGGATGATGATAATACCTATCTAATAGTGTTTTGCAATACATAACGTGTTAATAGAACTAAAGTCCTGGAAAAAGAAAGCCTATGGAGTGGCTCTAATTTAAGCTGGTGTAGCTGGTTGCAGCCTTGCTCTGCTGCCACCCACGTGGCCTCTCTGACCCATGCTTCCTCAGGGCCTTTGCACTTCCTTCCACTGCCTTGTGAGCTCTTCCCCAGCTATCCACACGGCTTCCTCTCTCACTTCATTTAGGTCTTCACTGAATGTTATTTTCTTAGGAGGCTTCCCTTCAGACCCTGCAGAAACCAGCTCCTCCTTGCCCTACCTCAGGTTTCATCATGAGACACTTATAATATACCACCTGATGTAGTAGCTTTTACTTCATTGGAGTTTTGTATGTGTCCACACTGAAATGTGCACTACGTGAAGATAGGGGCTTCATTTCATTCACTGCATCACCCCTACTGCCCAGTATAGGGTCTGCCAAAGAGCAGGTGCTTGAGAACTGTTTGTTGGATGAATGAATGAATGAATCCACTGACCGCTTTAGGGAGATTTTGTTTTTCCATTTCACCTGCCTTTCCCTCCTTGACCTCCTAATCGTACTCTCATCTGTAGCCTTTCTCCCTGTCTCCTTTCTAAGCCTAAACCCACCCCGAGCCCTCCAGCGCCCCCAGATGGCCCGGTTTGCCAAAGCCAGGCCCTGTCTTAGGAGGTGAGTTTCCAGCACAGGCAATTTGGAACTTGCAGACCCGTCCAGCTGCCCGGGTGTCAGCTGTTAAGGGGACACAGTAAGCAAGAAAGACAGCCCAATGGGAGAGACGGATGGATGGAGAGGCAGCTACATCTGCAGTCAGAGCTGGGTCAGGTAGCAGGCCAGTGACATGGGGACAGACAGGAGGGGCCAAACCCCACAGAGACCCTGGCTGGAGCCTCATTCTAAGGTACAGATGACACATGCCTAATCTGATGGACTGACTTTGAGCTGGAAAAGTACCTGGAGCGCTAAACACTTGTGAAACTAAAAGTTTTTATCTGTCACAGAAAACTCAGATTTGATATAATCAGATAACTACTTCTGAGTTCACCAGAAAGGGTAGGCAGCGTAACTGGCAGTGAGGAGGGCAGCTCCCTCTTTCCAGAGTGGAGAGAACTTGCCTCCAAATGCCCACAGACCCAGAATCAGGGAAGGGTTGACTCTCAATTCCCTGGAAAGGAATGTTGTGCCAGCCGTGGTTATCTGCAAATCATAGCCCCAAAGGCATTACTTGTTTATTTTATTTTATTATTTTTATAGTACCAAAAGACTCATGCTGATTGTAGTTCCTTTATATGATTAAGGAAATCATTTTTAGAAAGAGTAAACAGCAACTCTTCTTAGAGATAAAAAGACCTCATTCATGTCTTTCCTAATCATTGGTGTAGTTAGTATTTCACAGAACAGTTTAGTTTCTCTATGAGAGTATATATGTTGTATTGTTGCATGTGTTTTACATGTATAATTTAGAGGAAGTAGGGGCCGAAGAAGGGGAGAGGGGTGAGGGAGCGAGAATAAAACCATGCCACTTAGAACTAATGAGGGGTGGAGAGGGCTGGTGGATTGTTAAGCGCATAGATTACATTTAATTTAGCACGTGTTTATTGATCATACGTTGGGCTGGAGACCAAGCACAGACCCTGCTTTCAAGGAATTTACAGTCTGGTAGAAGAAGTCCAAATGTGCAAATAATTACACTTCAGAGTGACAAGCACAATGATTAAAGTGTGAATGAAGCGCAAAGGTAGCCGAAGAAGAAGTGACTTTCTCAGGGACTGCAACAGGTTAGGGATGGCTTCTTGGATGCGGGTCTGGGTGGAGGTAAATCCTCAATCTTCCCCTTGGGGAAAAGCTACAAACCAATGAAAAAGGTTGCAGTGATATACGCCAACAGCCTCCGAATATGTTTTCAGAAGTAGAAAAATCATCTGAGGATCATTGTAACATTGTTTGTAATAGCAAAAAAACATGGGGTGCAACTCAAACCTTTCAAAGTAGAGAACAGCTAAATAACTTATGGTGTATTAATACAGTGGTCGCAATAGGCTACATTACTCAACAGTCAAAAAGCAAGGCAGAACTACATGTATGATAATGAAAAGATCTCTGGGATGGTTACGTTCATGTGTCAACTCGCTAGGTTATGGTGTCCAGTTGTTTGGTCAAGCACCGGCCTGCTTGTTACCGTGAGGGCATTTCAGAGATGGGGTTTGCATCTACAGTCTGTTAAGTGCATCTACAAACAAAGGTGATAGCCCTCAACAATGTGGGAAATGTGCTCATCCAATCAGTTAAAGGGTTTAAAAGTCAGAACTGAGGGTTTTAGAAGTCAGAAGAATTTTGGCTTCAACTTCAGATTAGCTCTTGCCAGAATTCCTACCCAGCCAGCTTCCCCTGGATCACTCGGACTAAGGACTTGAATGTCACTTTTATCAGAGTTTCTAGCTTGCACCCTGCCTAAAGAGTTTGGGCTTGCCAGCCCCCTTATAATAAATCTCTCTCTCACCTTTTATATCACACACACCTACACACACACACACACACACACAGTTGGTTCTGTTTGTCTGGAGAACATTGACTAATACAATCTCCAAAACATACTGTTAAATGAACAAATTAAATTGTAGAACAATGCATATAATATAATTCCTTTATGTTATAAATAGAAGGATATATGGACAGTTGCTTTTATTTGTGAAATCATGGAAAAAACTCTGAAAGAATATGCAAAGACTGATAACATTATCACCCCTAAAGGGATGAAGGAAGAGAGGCAGGATTAACTAGGAATCTAGTTTTTCTTCTATGTATTTGCACAGTCATTTACTTTTTTACACATTAAAAAAAAGGTTTTCAAGTAAAGCAAATAAACGGACACATTTTTAAAATATCTGTTATGTGAAGGGCTAGTCTCCTTCCTGGGGGTTGTGAATCTGCTTGGAATGTCTGAGCCAGCAGTTAGAAAACTCACTTCCAGGGAGCTCATTTCCCACTTTTCATTCTGGAGCAAGGTCCACCCAGCCAGCAGGTCTGTCTGCGCAGTGGCCTTGTCCCAGCCCCTCGCAGTCATGTCCACGCTGTTTGCTTTGCCTTACTTGGAGCCAAGAGGTCTGAATTTAATGGCAGGCAGACCTGGCTTCAAATTCCAATTTTTTCACTCACTAGCTAGGTGATCTTGGACAAATTACCTGATCTTGAACCTCAGTTTCCCCTTAACAGGGTGAGTGTGAAAATTAAATAAGACAATGCACATTAAGTGTCAATACATCGTAACTTAAAAAAAAAAGATAAATAACAGGCATCAGTAATTGACTGTACTCAACCGATTTCCCCTGAAATCCCACCAGCCCCTGTGGCCAACTGACCTGTCAACCTCATCATACTTGGTGGGCCTCTCCAGTTTTAGCAAAAAAAAAAAAAAAAGTCAAATCAAACTAAAAGGAGAAAAATAGTGGAAATGGTGGATTTGATCAAGTGTTCATTTTCAGTAAATCACAGATTCTACTTTCTACCTCTGTCCCCTCCATGTCCATTCCCAAAGACACACACACACACACACACACACAGACCTTAAAACTGTTAGAAGTTTCTGCAGGTCTGTTCTTAATGGAAAAAGACCCAACATGGCACTATCCAGTTGTGCATATGTGATATATCGTTTATCAGAGCACATTCACAGAGAAGTTTCTGGTAAATGATGCTTGCCCCAAAACATTTAGCATGTGTTTACAGAAACATTTCAACTTGTTCAATACTTATTCAGTCATCCAAATAATAAAAAAAAACAGTGTGATGGGCGCTTGTCATTTTCAGCGAGCAGCATCTGAACCCCCTTCCTATGTTTTAGGGATTTCCTCACTCATTGGGCCTTGGGAGGAGACATGAACCTGTCTCTCCTGACAGAAGTAGAAAGAAAACAGGCACCTCTTCATCCCACTCCTGGCAGCCAAGGCTCAGTCTGGCACACCCTGGCCTCGGCCGTTTGGATGCCTCAATGTGGAGCTTGAATTCTGCAGCGAGTGGTACAGAGAGACAAGGATGGGGAGAGATGTCCCAGCCACGGGACCTGGGTGTCTGGCAACAGCCTCAGCAGAGAGCTCCAGCGGGCAATGTCCAGCCATAGGTCCTCTCCAGGCAGCTCCAGGGGCCGTGTTCTCAGCTTTCTGGTCTACCTTGGTTCCCGTCCATTTTCCACACCTGCCTCGCCAGCCTTCCTGTTGATTCTACAAGCTGATATCCATCAGTACATCCCTCTTCTTACATTGACCAGAGCTGGTTTCTATTTATTTGTAACCAAGAACCCTCACTGGAACTAGTAACTACAAATTATTGAACGCTTTTGGGCCAGGCATTATTCCAAGCTCTTCAGGTGAGGTATCCAACTTAGCTTTCATAACAGACCTAGGTCAGATTTCTCAAGAAACTTACTCAAAGCAAACAGCTACAGAAGTAGAGTTAGGATTCAACCCCACATCCATCTGACTGCAAGGCCCTTCCTTATCCACCCCAGGTATTTGTGGATGATTTACTAGTTATTAAAAGCATCTTGCACCTTATCTCATGTCATCTGCAAAACTCCTTGAAGTTCAAATTTTAAATCCCCATGTTACAAAAGAAGAAACTGAGACTTAGAGGGATTAAAAGTGATACATTCAAATATCTATCATAAGACTTAAAGATGTGCATACCCTTTGATCCAACCATTCCGGGTCTGGGCATTCATCCCAAGGAAATAATCAGAGGTATGTCCGATGATTGCCTGTTTGGTTCTAATTTGTTACAGGGAAAAATTAGACACCATCCTTTATGTCTAACATTTGCAAAAGCGTTAAATAAATTAGGACATAGAATGGAATATTATGCAGTCTCTAAAAATAAGTCTGTAGAAGCAAATGCCTGGGCCTGGAGTTAGGATGGGAATTCATTGCAAAAGATGTGTGAGAACTTTGGGAGACGGTGGACAAAATTCTAAATCTTGAGTCTAGTGATGGCTACACAAGTGCACACTATTGCCAAAGCTTATTGAACTCTGTGCTTAAAATGGGTACATTTTATTGCATGTAAACCGGACCTCAATCAATGTGTTTATTTGTTTGGTAGAAAACAGTTTTCATCAAGGGCAATGTTCATAAAACATTAAAGGGAAAAAGGTTACAAAACAATATGTATAGTGTCTCTCCATGGGTGGTACAGGCACAGAGAGGAGATAGGAGATGTACTAGAATAACTAGGGGTTATCACAGGGTGGTGGAACTTCGGATTGTTTACACCTTCTTTAGACTTTTCTGTATTTCCGATGAACATGTATACTTTGGTAACATCAAAAGAAACAAAACACTAAAAACATTTCAATGACTGGTACATCACACTTGTATTAAATAAAGGAGAGGAGACTAGAAATTAGGACGTCTTGGCCAAGTTAATTGCACCTTCTACTATGCCTCGGAGTTTCAACCCTGTGCCGGGAATTGTGGCATTGCGCACTTTGGAAAGTTGCCTATAAAATGTGTCCTTGCCTGCTAGGAACTTGAAGCCCAAAAGGAAGGGTAAGGAGGAAGCGATTCCATCTGGTTAGAGGCTTCACAGAGGTGCTTCTGCGATGAGCCAGGAAGTATGAATGGGACAGGCAGAGTCGCGGGAGGCAGGAGGAGAGAGTGACGTGTGAGCAGCGTCTTCAGGCCAGACCGGGGAAGTGAGAGTCGAAGGGAGGGTGGCGCTGGGTGCCAAGGCCGCAAGGGAACCTGCAGGCACGTTGCAGGGGCCCTTGAGTGAGGTCTGCAGTGTCAGATCCGATCAACTGCCTTACGACCGACAGGACAGAGGTACCCACAGATCAATGTCACTTAATCCTCATCCTGATGAGGAACCTAAGTCATGACGTGAACCCGTGAGAAAACAGAGTACTGAAAAATCAGCCAGAGAGACCCTTTGGGGGACACGCGTGGCAGACGTGCCCGTCCCATAGTGGCCCAGAGCCAGTGGGACACCTGCACTGTTTGGGTTCACTCGTCTGCCTCTTCCCACCAGACCCTAGAGAACTCGACGGCAGAGTCAGTGTCTTATTTGTATCTCTGGTGTCCATCAGAATATGTACCAATGACCAGTACAGAGTAAAGGATCAGTAAACGATTGTGAAATGAATGAGGGAGACATTGACATCTCTTAAAAAGACACATAAGAGAGCAGGTGTAGTACAGTGGTTAGAGCATGGATTCTAGAACCAGATTGCTTGGCTTTGAATCCAAACTTTGCTATTCACTGGCTGTGTGGCCTTGGGAAACTTACTTAACCTCTCTGTGCTTTGGTTTCCCCTATCTGTAAAGTGAGATCATGGGAAAGTAGCTGTCTTTTAGGGTTGTTGTGAGGATCAAATGAGTTAGTACATGTAAAGCACTTAGAACAATGCCCAGTGCTTAGTAAACACTCTATAGGTGTTAGATATTATTATAAGACATTATACTAGCCCAACCTCCTTAATTTATAGTTGAGGAAACTGAAGTCTAAAAAAAGGTAAGTGACTTGCCCAAGATCACAAAGAGAGTTGGAGGTAGAACTAGGGTCTCCGTACATGTGACTTAACAAAGGACTGGTGGGTTGGCTGTTTGCCATGTGCCTGGCATTGTCCCAAACCTTATCAGGGGACCATGATCCATGATTCCAGCCTGCAGGCTAGGGCGAGAAGAAACAACCAGAGACCAGTGCAACACAGAGTGCATTCCTGAGCTGGCGGCACAGAGAGGACGGAAACAGGAAGATCAGCCTGGGCCAGCTGAAGAAGGCAGGAGGGCTGCTGGAAAAAATGGGATTTCAACCTGGGGACTTCAGTAAGGAGGAATAACTAGGACACTGGCTTTCATTCTGTGCACACACGCGTGCATATGTGTCAAAGGAGACAGGGAAACCTCACACACACCCTAACTACACAGGCTCTCCCTCCATGTCACCGTGGAAAGTGCAAGACCTTTAGAATCATAGGAATGCTGAGTCTATTTCTTATCAGCTGAGTGATCTTGGGATAGTCACTTGCTGTCTCTAAGCCTCAGTGTCTTCATCGGTAAAATGAAGGTGAAAATGCCTTGTTCACTGGGTTATCACGGGACAAGATGAGCTAATGCATAAGGGGCAGAAGATCAATTGAGGAAAATCCTTTCTTTTTTTTAGCTCTCTTCTCTTCCTTATCAGATTGCAGATTCCTTTACTACCTCAATAATGAGGGACAAGCTGCAAACTGGAGACAGAGAATAAATCAAATTAAATCATTGCAAGAGTTTAGATTCTCTGCCCCTGAGACTAGTTTTTTTGTTTTTTGTTTTTTGTTTTTTTTGACTGGGGGTGGGTGTGGGTGTTGAGAATGGAGGGGAGCATACAGGACTTTGGAAAAGTGGAGAAGGCTACAGGAGAAGGACCCAGGAAGGGAGAGTGGGCCCTGAGAACATTAGGTACAGTCAGCTCCCAGAAGGGGCAGAAAGGGAGGGAGCCAATATTTGTAAAGTGTGAAAAAGTGCTAGGCACTGTGCTAGATGTCAGGGATACAGCCTTGGACTTTATGTGACCTTTGCCCTAAGAAGCTACAGTTTTTTGGCAGCTATCAACAGGAAAACAGACCATTACACTGCAAATAATTGTAAAAAGAACAAGACAGAGATAATACAGAATACAGCATTATTAATACCACAAAGGGAATATATGGAAGGTGGGTTTTGAAGGATGAATAGGAGTTCACAAGGGATTCAACCTAATGAAAAGTAAATGACAAAAGGTTCAGCCCTGCTGGAGACCGGGGAGAAAAGAAGGGGCTAGATGATAATATACCACATTAGAATTTATCCTGAGATTTTTCTGGAATGGAGGATTTTATGGAATGGAGGCTTTCATCCATTTTGCATGTTAGAAAGACCCTTCTGGCAATAGAATTCAGGGTACATTGGAGTGGGGGCAAATGTTAGGATGCAGTTTGCTATGGCCCACAAGAAAGGATGAGGTTCTTTACGAAGAAATGGCGTGGCTAACTTCTCCTGTTCTCCTCAATCATGTGCAGTCTTATCCTCTTCTAAACTCATAGCGTGTGGCTTCCCTCCCTCCTGACCCTGCAACCCTGAGCCATGCGTTGTGATTATCTGTATATTCGTCTTCTCTCCATTGCCGGGATGGGAGCACTTTCCCCCCTCTGCATCCCAGGGCAGAGAGGCTGGATCCCAGTTGGCACAGATGTGTTCTGAGAGCCTTGAGGTTAGGGAGGAGGTCCCGCTCCCGAGCCAGGCAGGCCCTCCAGGCCCTCTGCTCACTCACTTCCCCTTCTCTATTTGTCCTTAATCACACTGTGCAAAGAAATGCCTTAACTGCCTTCTGCATTGTTTTGTGAATCAACAGAAGAATTAAAACCCTTTCTTTGCATGTTTACCAACCGAAGCGTTAAGGAAATAACACATAATCAGGGAAGGAAAGACCAGCTGGTAGTAGTCAGAGTTTGCCTGCAAAGCTATTTGCTTCCCCTCTGATAGAAAAGTTGATAGTGGCTCATATTTTCAGAGGCCAGTCCACAAAGACACTTGCATGATGTCTTACTTTTTCCCTCACTCTTCCGTGACTTTTCCTTTGCTGTTTTCTCCTGCATCTGTGTGTGCACAGACAGGGCCGATGCAGGTTATCCGCGGCCTGAAAGTTATCACCTGACATCTGGGCCAACATCTTACGTAAAACGAGCTGATTCCAGCAAGCACATGTCCCAGGCTAGTGCCGCCTCATCAGTGGCATTTGCCGGGCGCCCGGGAGCTATGCGATGCCAAAGGGCCAAGAGCCCGGCAGTGCCGAGAGCCGGGGCTGTGCGAGGTGCTGGAAGGAGCCGCCTCCGAGCAGGGCTGGGGCATGTGGGCAAAGTCAGGCAGGAGAGGACTGTGCGTCCTGGGCAGCACCTGTTCCCGGGGAGTAAATAATACTTTGCCCTGTGTAATAACGCCTGCCTGTCGCCAAGCAGGCGTCCGGCTCATCCTTCACCGAGGGCCGCCAGCCCAACACCAGCATGCTGCTGATTTAATGTACTCGGAAAAAAAAAGAAATCAAAGGTCCTGATGGCATTCTGCTCCCTGCTCAGGGTTCCTCCCAAACTCCCATTCCACAGCTGCCGCCCAACTGCAGGGCTGCCGGGGTGGCCTGCCAAGTATGTGGATCTGGTGCGTCCAGCTCCTGAGAGAAGTGGGGGACGGGGGCAGACTGGCTGAGCCCGCACTCGGCTGTGGTCCCAGGAGGACAGGTGCTGGTGGCTGGGCCCCCCCCGCCCGCCACCCCCACCCCCTGCCACTTCCTCTCCTCCCACCCTGCTCCCCTCTGTTTACAGACTTTTCGCAGCACGCTATTTCAAGTATTCTAACGATGGGCGTCGTAGCCCGAGACTGAATGCCAGGCCCAGTGTGCGGAAGGAGAATTAGTAAATTTAGAGACACAGGACACACAAATTGGTCTGTTTGGAAATGGATCAGTGTTCTGCAATTGCTTCTGCTGTAAAAGTGCTGCGGTTACCAACTCTGGTTCTGGGGGCCCGGCCCCTGACCAGCAGCAGGGCCCCAGGGCAATTCCTGCGTCTCCCTTTGTAGGGGGATCGAGTGGTCAAGGTTTGCCAGGACTTTGCGAGAGCTGCGACCCACCGTGGTCCTGGCCGCTGGGGGAGGATGGCGGTCCTAGGAGCTCAGCTTCCATAGCGTGAAGTCTAACTGAAAAAAGACTCACGCAGTGTTTACTCTCAGGCCTGGCGCCCAATGAATGCTTCACCCTGCAAGCTATGAGAGGCCCTTTTGAGTATGCAAAAGTCTTGGCTGCACCGAGTGCCCTGCCATGGAGTGCAAGAGACACAGCTGCAAACGTATCTGTAGCTGTTCAAACACGGTAGCATTTATGAATGGCGCTAACCTTGTGAAACAGCTAAGGTTATCTCTGTTTTACTGCTGAGGAAACCAAGGCTCCAAGGGATAGTAAGACTTGCCGACAGTTTATAGCTAGCAAGGGAAGGACACAGATGTTGACCTTGGGTCTTCTATATCAAGCCCCGACTCCTCTCCTTGGCCAGTCTGCCTCCCTTTGGGCAATTCGTATCATCTATTGAGTCACGCACATGTCTTTGCTCAGGGTGTTCCCTCTTCTGGAATGCCTCTATCTCATACCCTTGGCTCCTCGCCCTTCTCTCTTTCACCTGGCAGGGTCCTAACCCCTTCGATAACCCAGCTCAGGCATCACCATCTGCAGGAACCCATCCTGAGCCTTCTTAGCTCAGGTATGTGTCTCTGCTGTCTTGAGACATAGACATATATATATGTCTATATAAAAACACATATACCTTCTGCAGGGCTTTTACAATTCCAGTATTGTAATTATTTGCTAATTGATGGAATCCTGTGAACTCCTTGAAGCCAAGAATTGTAGCTCTTTCCACAGTCCCCCTCCCCCCCAACCCCCAGAGCAAAACACAATTTCTGGCCTGGAATAGGTGCTCCCTGAACTATTCGGTTGTGGAACTGAACCCATTAAGGTGTGGTGTGATTGTTTTGTGCTTTAAAATAACAGCTACTATGACTCAGCCCTCGCAATGGTGCCTGAGACCAGCACATATACATATTCTTTTATTTAGTCCTAACAACAAACTCATGAGCTTTGGTAGATGAAGGGTAGGAAAATAAGGCTCAGAGAGGTCATATAACCTGCCTGAGGTCACACAACCAGTAAGCAGCAGATCTGAACTTTGAGTCCAAATGGGCATAACTCAAGAGGGCCCATGCCCTTAAACACTGGGCTTCTCCCCTAATGACTGCCTAACTCGGTTCTTTGCACATATTAGGCTTTCGGAACTGGCCTTCAGGTTGGATGGACGGTGCAGCACAGGGGTTGGAGAGCTCGCCACAGGTTGCATATAGCCCTGGGCACGGGGATATTTCTTGTCCGTAAGCTGTCAAAGGCCAACCGCTGTCGACAGCCATCTTTCAGGGGCTGCCAGCTCCTGGGCTGCTAAATTTCAGGGCTCATTTCCACCCTCAGGCCTTCCCGGCTGTCTCATCTTCCCAGGGCAAGGTGAGGGCTGGGAAAGCTGAGGAATGCAGCTGAAATGTCTTCAACAAATTCTTAACTGATGCGACCCGGGGGAGTTTCCAGACCACACTTTCCTGGGACTGTCCCAGCTGGGAACATCAGGCCGCACTACAGTGACTCAGCCCGTGGAAAACCAGCCCCGCGGAAGGTTCCCAGGAAGCCCTGCCGCGGCACACAGCTTCTCTCCCGCGGGGGCCGCGGCTCACAGTGGGGCCGCCTCCTCAGGGCCTTCTGTGCAGGGGGCGGGAGGAGGGCCTGGGGAATGAGCCCATCGGCTGGACAGGGAGGCCACGTCCGGAAGGCTGTCCTCTCCCTTCCCCGCAGAGCCTGGTCTGTAACAAATCTCAGGAGCGGACTCGGCGTCCCGGTTTGGGTAAACTGAGTCTCGCCGCAGCCAGACTCGGGTTAGAGTCCTGACCATGCTGCTGCAAGCTTCCTCAGCTTTGGGGGGGTCTGTCTGCAGAACGGGGAGGGGAGGCCATATAACAGTCCTTCCTCGAGAGGGATGCTAGGAGGTTAAAAGAATTGTCTACAGGGTGTGTGTGTGTAGGGTGGGAGGCGGTGCCGTGCAAGGGTAGCTCAGTGGTAGAATTCTCGCCTGCCATGCCGGAGACCCAGGTTCGATTCCCCACCCATGCACCCTCCAGCCACCCATTTGTTGGGAAAAAAAAAAACAAAAAAACTCAACAAATGGTGCTGCAATAATAAGACATTCACATGGAAAAAGTGTAAGCCCACCACCACCACCACTACCACACAGCATACAAAAAAAAAGAACTGTCTACAAAGTGCTGGGCTCAGTCACAGTACCTAGGAGGTCCCGTGAAAACGGGGGCTCTGATTGCGGGAGTGAGGGAAGGAGAAAGCAGCGAGGGGCGCTGCCAGCATGTGGGGTGCATGTGTCGCTGCTTCTCCACCACGCGCTGGCTGCCGAGTCTCCTTGCCGCGGCGTGGGCAGCTGCTTCCGGGCCAAGCGGCACGTACTGTGTTCCCCTGACTCACGGGCTCCCGAAGTGTGTTTTCTGCAGGCTGGTATCTGCAGGAAGGACTGGTTTACCCGAAACCCATTGTGTTTGCAGCACGTGTGTTTTGCCTTGGCAAGCTGGAAGTGAGTGACCCGTGACATTGTCTCAAGGGGACTTTTACTCCAGAGGTTGGCAGGGTCTGCTTTCTTACCCATAGAAGGCATTGGCTTTGGGAAATTTCCTCAGGGCACATTGCATGCAGGATTCCTGAGCTCCACGGCTGTTGCTGTGTTTTTCTCCCTCCACGCCCCACGCCCACCCCATTTTTTTTTTCAGGACCCGAAACAAAATGGATAATTTGTGTTCAGGTGAGGAAAGATGCATAATTACTCAGATGATATCTTTCCTTCTCTGACTTTGACGCGTGCCAAAGAAATGCAAGTGGTCTAAATTCATGATAAACAGCTTTTTAAGTGTGACCATACTCTCTTGTCAAGACAACAAATATCTACTAAGCTGTAAGTGTGTAAAGACTAGGAGTCGCGGATCCTTTATGGACAGAAAGGCCCATGGAACTGATTTAATAGTTAAGAAGTTAAAGCCTCAGGAGGAGAAGCCACATTCCTAAAGTTATCACTCAGCAGGGGTGGGGGCAGTGGCATTTAAATCCAAGACTCTGATCTTTGGCTTAATTCTTTCTCCTCCTTCCATTCCTTCTAATGCTACTCCATTATGTCGTGACATGGTTCTGGGCAACATAAAAATACCAAGAATGAAGAAGGAACCTTTTCTGCCTTTGAGGAGCTTGTGATTCAGGGAGACAAAACCAACAGGTTAAATTAGGAGTGTGCGACCCTCAACAGCAGGTCACAGGAGAAAGAGCAGAGGTCCATGTGCAGAACAGAGCTGGGTCCGCTTCCAGGCACCAGCACTCACCATCTGTGGGACCTGGGACAAGTAACTTGTCTCCTGAAACCCCAAGTTCCTCATTTATAAAAGGACTACCTCTTTTAGGGTTGCTATGAAAGCACTGAATACAGAGCCTAGCACATAGCAGATGCTCAATAAATGGTAGCAAAAATCTGAGTCCTACAAAAGAAGCTGTCACTTCCCATTATGGTTCCCTGTGGATACACTGTCCTTTGCAAAGTGGATTTACATCTTCAAAGATAACCAGGGGAGAGTAAGGATATGTGTTAGTTTGAAACTGTTGTGCACCCCAGAAAAGCCATGTTCTTTAATCCTGATTCAACATGGCTTAGGATGGAACCTTGGATTAGATTGTTCCCATGGAGACTGACAGACCCAATTGTGGATGTGTCCTTTTGATTAAATGGAGACATGACTCTGCCCATTCAAGGTGGGTCTTGATTAGTTTACTAGAGTCCTTTAAAAGGGGAAACATTTTGAAGAGACTCTGACACAGGCACAGACGTTTGGAGATACAGAAGGGAAACACCCCTGGGAAGGCTGTTTGAAACTAGAAGCCAAAGGACAAGCAGATGCCAGCCACGTGCTGATAGAGGTGTTCCAGCTGACATCAGCCTTTCTTGAGTCAAGGTATCCTTCCCTGGATGCCTTAGTTTGGACATTTTTATGGCCATAGAACTGTAAATTTGTAACTTACTAAATTCCCTTTATAAAGGCCAACACATTTCTGGTATTATTGCATCCTGGCAGTCTTTAGCAAACCAAAACAGGATTTTTGCCAAATAAATTGCTAAACAGATGCATGAATAATAAAACTAACAAGCACAGACCACTAGCCATGTGCCAGGAACTGTTCTAAGCACCTTACCTGCTCTACATAACATGTGCATGCATTACCCCCACACAACAACCCTATAAGCTGAGTCCTGTGATCGCCCATTTTACAGACAAGACAACCAAGGTCAAGAGATATTAAATAACTCACCTAAGGTTAACCAAGCATGGATCCAGAGTTTGGACTCCTAACCAGAACACTGTACTCCTTGCCTAAATGAACGAACGATGAATGAATGAACACAGAGGCCAGGTAAAACCCCTTTGGTTACAAGTACTGAAACAGAGGCTAAGAGAGCATAACTAACTTGCCCAAGGTCAAACAATTGGTTTGTTAGTGGTAGTCATCATATGGCAGGATTCCACTTCCTCAACCCCTTTGAAGGTAGGTGTGGCCATGTAACTTGCTTTGTCCAATAAGTTGTGAAGGCAGGTGGCATAAAGAACTTGAAGAATTTGCCACATTCCCTTCTCACAGCTGTGGTGATCTTAGAAGCACATGCTGAAATGAAGCCTCTGTCCTGGATCTCTTAGTGACTAAAATGAGGAGATCCATGCTTATCTCTGAGAAATAAATTTTCATTGTGTTAATCCACTGAGATCTGGGAGTTGCTTGTTATCACAGCAGAACCCAGCTTCTCCTAACTGATATAGGAGGGGTTAAAAGCAAGAAAGTTGGGTAATCAAATGCCTCCTGCAACTCCTGCTACATACCTAACACCAGTCAACACTTCATACTCTGGGGGGTTTTACCTACCAATGACTTTTGCCCCAGCTAGACTAATCTCTGAATCAGCTGGATCATTTGTGGCATGACAGGGAGACAGCTGTAGAATTCCAGTTCCTGACAGAAGACTTGAGACAGACATTGACAGCTTGGCTCTGCTGGTCTGATGCCCCAAACACCTCCTCCCAACAGTGCTATCTTGTCAATAGGCTGAGCCTCGATCTTGGGGTTCACCCCTACGAAACTTATTCCTGCAAAGGAGAAGCTAAGCCTACTGATAATTATGCTTAAGAGTCACCCCCAGAAAGCGTCCTTTGATGCTCAGATGTGGCCTCTCTTTAAGCCAACTTGGCAGGTGAACTCACTGCCCTTTCCCTCTATGTGAGACATAACTCCTAGGGGTGCAAATCTCCCTGAAAACGTGGGACCAGACTCCTGGGAAGAGCTGGGACCTAGCATCATGGGATTGAGAAAGCCTTCTTGACCAAAAAGGGGAAGAGAAAAATGAGACAAAGTTTCAGTGACTGAGAGATTTCAAACAGAGTCGAAAGGTTTCCTGGAGGTTATTTTTATGCACTATATAGATATCCTTTTTTAGTTTATGGAGTGGCTAGAGGGAAGTTCCTGAAGCTATTGAACTGTGTTCCAGTAACCTTGATTCTGAAAACGATTGTATAGCTATATAGCCTTTACAATGTGACTGTGTGATTGTGTAAACCTTGTGTCTGATGCTCCTTTTATCCAGGGTATGGACAGATGAATAAAAACATAAGGATTAATAAATAAATAAATAATAGGGGGGAGATAAAGGGTAAAAAATTGGGTAGATTGCAATACTAGTGGTCAATGAGAGGGAGGGGTAAGGGGCATGGGATGTATATGCTTTTTCTTCTTTCTTTTTATTTCTTTTTTCTGGAGTGATGCAAATGTTCTAAAAATGATCACAGTGATGAATGGACAACTATGTGACGATACTGTAAGCCAGTGATTGTACACCATGAACAGATGATATGCGTGTGAAGGTTTCTCAATAAAAATAATCTTTTAAAAGGTGCTATTTTGTATGAATGTGTCTTGGTAAATAGAATATTGTGTAAAGAGTTAGCTTTTCATAAAGCAATCCGTAAGCGTTAAGATTAGTAACAGTATCTCCTACAACTAAAGATGTAAAGTCAAGTTTAATTAACTAGATGTGCATTTGATTGATTAAAAAAAAGGTTATAAAGAGTTTTAAGAATAATTAGTTAAATAACCTAACAGCCTTATCACTTCCTATTTGACAGATATATTTATGATTAAACATCAATTAAAGTTGATGTTGATGTCAAAAGTGCTAAACTAATTTTCCAGAATTAAAAACAAAAATGTAATTGATTGGTTACCTGAATCCAACTAGTTGGATTCCATATGTCAAGACTATTCCTTATATTTAGCTAATGAGAAAAGATTATGCTCAAGAAAGGGACCAGAAATTTCCATATTGACTTCCATATATGGATTTTTTAAGATAAAAATATTTGCAGTGATACACATCAGAAAGTTAATAGTGTCTAGGGCTGGACAGACCTTACACTCATCTTCATATTTTTCTGCATCCTCGGAATTTTATTTATACATTTTTTATGCACCTTTATGTTTCTCAGTATCTTCTGAATTTTTGTATGTACTGTGCTATACTCAAACAGAAAAATCCAGGTTATTTTGCTTTGAGTTACATTAAAGTAATGTTCCCTCCCCTAGATTGTCTGGCTGTCCTTGGAGTCACTGCTGGCCAACTTGTGGGTGAACCTGAGTCCAGCTGTGTCATCCTTGGAACCTCCCCAGGTCACAACTGGATGAGACCTTGGAGCACTCTGAGGACAATCGCTCCATTTTAAAGATAAGGAAACTGAGGCCCCGAGAAGGGCCGTACTGCTGTGGAATGCTACAGCAAGGACTAGAACCCAGGCCCATCCGATGCCAAAGTTCATGCTCTTTCCAGGAGCCTCCAGTTTCCAGAAGCCTCCAATTTCCAGACTCTCTGGTCTGCATTATTTCACTGCACACTCTTAGGGCAGAAACAATCCTATTTCTCATGTTCGATACCATCTTCCATTTGCACAGCACTTCATAGTGATAGGGTTTTTAAATGCCTTATCTAGGGTTTCCACACTTTTAACCCTAGACAGGGATGAACTCATAACAACCCTGTGGGCTAAAAACGACAGTTAGGACTAGGGCTCAGTTCACCTGTCTTCTTAGCTTCTTCCCACACAGCCTGCCCCTCACCTGTACATACTCAGAGTGGCAGACTTTGTGGCACAGGAATAAACATGTGGGCTGTGGTGCCTTATCCTGGGGCTTCTACTGTATTGTGTGCTTCAGGGCAAGTGACTTAACCTCCCTGAACCTCTTGTTCCCTCCTCTGTGAAATGGCCATGATAATGTAGGTTGTTGAGATGGTCGAAGGAGATACACTGGGTAGGGTGCCTGGCCACGTTCATTTCCCTGTTGCAGCGCACTAGTCCCTCTCACAAATGCATTTGACTAACAACATCCCAAGAGGACCTTTCTGCTCCCTTCCATGAGGTTTTCTTCATGCCATAGGCTGGAATCCTCTTCCTGACCAAACTGCCCCTCCAATGCAGATGCAGCGTCACCTCCTCTGAGAAGCCTGCCCTGATTCCTTCAGCCAAGCTGAGCACTCCTGCTTTGGAGTCCCTGGTGAATGCATGGTCCATGCCATACTTCCCTGTACTTTAGGTCCATGTCACTAACTGGGTGACTGTCCTTCCTTTCCAGAACCCACTGTGCCACACCACAGCCAAGGAATGATCTTTCATCAAAGATAAACCTGTCCTTAACTCAGGCTTTCAAACCTCATATACATATCACATGTTAATATATTATATATTACACATCCACACACACACACATAAATCAATGTGCCTGTGTATGTATATGTATATATGTGTGGGTACATGCATGTAGTTTTAAAAAGAATCTATCCTTTATTTTTGCTCGATTAGAAGAGTAGATCAAGACCTGGTGGATCTTTTTTCCTTCATTGGCTTTGAAAAATAAAGGAAAAGCGTTAGAAAACATTTCACGGGGCTCGAGGAGGGAACAATCCCTCTTGGGGATGGAGGAAAGGGGTGGGGGGAAGGAAACGGCTAAATACGTTATCTCATTTAATACTCAGAACTCCACTCTCGTGATTTCCACTTCACAGATGAGGAAAGCGAGGCCTGGAAAGTTACCTGCCACATCCGAGGAAGCCGAGCTAGGGGAGCTCTGCCAGATTTTGAAATTGGTGTTTTTCTCACAAAACCAGGCTGCGGAGGGGGACCCGGCCAGGTGGTGTGGGGTACTGGTGACGTGCTCACACTGAGCCAGGGTACCTGGTCTGCCGTGTACTAGCTGCGTGAACTTGGATGAACCACTTGACTTTTAGACCTCGGTTTTATCATCCATAAAATGGGAATGATTAAAAAGAGAATAAAAACTTCACATGGCTGTCGTGACATCCAATGAACTTCAGTAGACAAGGCACTCAGGAAGTTCCTGGTGCAGAGGGACCCCTGCACCAAGCAGGGTAATAATGATCGTTCTCGGGGTGGGGTGGGGGGAGACAGGGTGTGGAGCTCAGGCCCTGGCAGAACCGCAGCTCCAGGGGCCACCCACTTCCTCATTACCCCAGACCCAACTTCTCCTTTTCCTCCTTCCCTGAACTTATGACCCAGACGGGATCCCAGCCACTCACGCCAGGACAGCCCAGGTTGCTGACCTTTCTGCCGGTGAAGTCCAACAAGGGCGCACAGGCGGCGCCTCGATGACACGGGAGTAATGTCCCGAGGCAAGCCAATGCACGCGAAATGTATGGCAGGCGCCGCTTCGCCGGTTTCTTCCCTCGGATTTCTAATTCACATGGCAGCAGTGCCGGCTTCTGCTTCATTTTCCTATCCCCATAGTTTCTAGCACGGTGAATGCTCGCACAGCCCCTGCAATTTGAACCTTAGACCAATCTAATTCCAGACCCTGCCTGCTTAACCACCCCAAGGCGCTGCTCTCACTTCCCGACCGACTCTGTGACCAGCTACGGACAAACCCCGGGGCACCTCGTGGCAGTGCGAGGGCCAGGGCCGCCCAGGAATGCAGGGCGCCCCGCACGGGGGCTGCAAAACCGGAGACTCAGGGTTTCCCCCGCACGAGGCTCCCACGCCAGGCGCCCCCCTGCCGCCTGCCTCTATGGCGCCACCGTCCGGCGGCCCCTCCGCGATTCCCCACCGGGGAGCAGGTGGTTTTGACCCGAGACCGGCTTTCTTAACGCAAAGTTGATCTCTGGGACAAGTTCCTGGTTGAAGTGTCCCAGCCCATCTTAAGTAACAGGTGAAGTCTTGTCCTCTTCCCATTTCCTAGGTGTGCATTTCCCGACACTGATGAAATTAGCGGTGCGATAGAGGCCCAACGTCACATGCTGCTCACTGCAATTTGCCCACAAACGTGCCAGCACGGACGATTCTTGTACCTGCGAGACCCAGAGAG
Source organism: Myrmecophaga tridactyla (assembly GCA_004026745.1). NCBI lineage: Eukaryota > Metazoa > Chordata > Mammalia > Pilosa > Myrmecophagidae > Myrmecophaga > Myrmecophaga tridactyla. Next base: position 76,063 of record PVIY010005732.1, read on the forward strand.
ATTCGTGGATGGTTTAGAATTAATAATAAATGCTGATGTGCAGACAAGACTTTTCACTGTTATAAAACATTTCTGTCTTCCTCATCTCATAGTGATGTGGGTAATGGCAGGAATTCAATTTTTAGCCCTGCTATGTGACCTTGGGTAAGTTACTTAACCTCCCTGGGTCTCCATTTCCTCCCCTGTAAAGTAAGGGGGAAATGGCCATCCTGGAGGGCTGTGTAAGGATTAAAGAGGATATAATAAGAGCTAAGCAGGATGCCTGGTCCCGTGGTAAGAGCTCAGTGCACAGCAGCCAGGACTATGATTATTCCCACCACAAGTTTGTGAGGCAGGGCAGGCATTCTCCCTGCTTTACAGATGAAGAAGTTGGAGCTCAGAGATGTGCGACTGATGCAGATGGATGGCAGAATCTTTTGGAGCTCGAACTCGGGTTTTGCAGGCCCTGTGTCCACGGCCCTTCCCTCTTCCCTCATACAAATTGGCAAGGGCCTGCTTTTCTCCCTGCCCCGAGGGACCGGACACCCAGCTGAGGCTGAGGCCATGTGGCTGGAGAAACCCATGGTCAGAGGAAACCAAGCCAGAGGCTGGAAGATCCACCAGGCAGTGGACGCCCCAAGCTTGGGGCGTGAATGCCCTGACGCTGATGTGCTGGGGAGTCAACACTGCGTCCCCAGCAGGGAGGGCCAGAGGTGAGTGAGGCCCAGGTTTTTGGCATTAAAGGGCCAACAGCTTAATAAGCAGTTGATTAAGACTGACTCAATGAGGCACCAGAGAGACACCAGAGGCCAGAGATGTGAGACGAGGAGACCTAGGACGACACACAGACAGAAATAGGGGGAGCAGAACTCCGCCAAGGAGGTTCAGAGATGGCAGTAACTGAACACAGCACCTGTTCTTTTTTGATACAGCAGGTAAAAACCCTCTTGCCTGTGGTAGAGTCAGGTAAAGAAGATTCTTTAGGAGTCTTTCAAATGACAAAAAAAAAAAAAAAATAGTGTCTTCCCTTTCTTTGCAAACTAGCAAAATTCTCCTCATCTCCCCAACTTCAGCATCAAGTGAAAATTAGCTGGGAGAAATATGATTTGATCTGGGATGTTCATGTGATGTCCACATGTCAGCCTGATAGAAGTAACCAGAATCTCTGTAAGTTTTGTCTTCAGAGGACCTGGAGCCATGGAATCTTAGACTGAAAAGGCATTCAGCCCACATTTCTCAACAGCGAATGAAGCTTCCCTTCCAAAGTGGCTGTCAGGTTCTGCTAGACCACATCTGGGGATGGGGAGCTCACTACCTATCAAGGCAGCCTCTTACATATATAGACAGTTCTTGAGTTCTGGAAAGTGCTTCCTTACTATATTTGTCAGGATTCTTACAGTTGCAAGTGTCAGGAAAGTCCAATTGAAATTGTGTCAAGAAAATTAACAAATCAGTTTTAAGAAAACAAATAAATAAGGAATGCATTGTGTCGTGGACCCTTGATAGGCCATCCAGACTCCAGTAAAGGACGTTTAGCTCCAAATGCTGGGAGTGCTGCAGGCAGACGACTCTTAACTCTGCATCAGACCCTTCAGGAATTTCTTCACAGCCGTGTCACCTTGCCCACTGCTACACCCCTTCCTGGGGTGAACCAATGAGTGATCAATGTGGAATATAAAGGCCTGGTTATAACTGTCCAAACTGGGTAACTCTGGAAGGCTATTCTAGCTCCACCCCTCCTCAGGTCAGTGAGGCTGTCATTGGGGCTGCATTTGGTTTGAGTCTTCCCTGTATCCTCTTTCCTGCCTCTTCTTCGAGTGTTGATCCCAAGGGCCCACCCTCGTAAATATCCTGTACCCTAACTGTGTCTCTAAGTCCACTTTCCAAGGAACCCAACCTGCCACCTATTGGCTCATAGACTGAAAAGCTGAGAGGAAATCAGGCACAGCTGCTCTCGGGGCTCAGGATGAGAGGGTCAGCACCGAATGTCATGCCTTTTCTCAGCTCTGCTCTCCTCTGTGTTGGCTTCATTCCTAGGTAACCTTCCTCCAGCGTGATCCCAGAAACCAGATGCAGCCAGGCAGCCAGACCTGAACCTAGAGAGGGAAGAAAAATCTCTTTATACCAACAATTCCATAAAAGTTCAAACTGTAACTCCTCGTTGAACTGATTTGGGTCACAAGCAGATTCTCGGACCAATCACCATGGCCAGAAAGGTTGGGATATGCTAAGTGGCTTAGGCCAGAGTCATATGGTCACCTCTGGACACCAGACAAAGACAGCCCAACATATCCGGCCATGCTGGCCACGAATAGGGGACGGGGCATTTCTTGAGCAAGATATGGATTCAGTTCCCAGAAGACAGGAAGCAGGCACCACGCAGGCAATACCCACCAAGATCTGTACAGTTATGCCAGGTGGAAACGGGTCTCCTGGTTGTTCTCACCCATAGGCCACACAGAACACATCTAAGACCCTTCTCCAGGCAGGTCCTCCATATATGTGAAGACCCCACATCTCCCCCCACCTCCAGTCTACTCCTCTCTGGTTCCAGTTCCTTTATCTTTCCTTATGTGGCATGGCCTGGAGCCCTCTCACGGCTCTGGGTATTTTTCTCCTAAACACAATAAATTTTTTTGTTTTTCCTCGCAAAGAGTGCTACCCTGAATGAAATACAATGCTCAGGGAACAGTACATGATTATCACTTCCCTCCTTCTAGACATTCTACCTTTATTAATGGAGTTCAAAATCAAAATAATGAGCTTTTGGGGTATTGTAGGGGAGGCAGACTCGAAAATTAACTTATAATAACCTTGCCTTAAAGTTAAACTCCTTAACTTGCCTTCCCATGTTCTAGTGCTGTCTTGTGTCTCTTCACTCCACAATTATGTAGTTAAATAATACTGTAGATGATAAATCACAATCTCTATATAATGATTAGAGGTTGGAGCTCACTGTACTCCAACTTTGTGATTCGTGTATGCGAAATGAGTGAAAAAGAGTACTAGGTTGGAATAGCTGGATTCAGTCCTGAATTCCAACACTTAGAAGCTGTTGGACCTTTGGCAGGTCACTTAATTGCTCAGTGTCATTTTATTCATATCTAGAAGGGGTTAATAATGTCTACCCTCACGTGAGTTGTAAAACATGGGGCGCGCAATGTTGGCTCAGTGGCAGAGTTCTTGTCTGCCATGCTGGAGACCCAGGTTCGATTCCTGGTGCCTGCCCGTGTTAAAATATATATATATTTATATATACCATAAATGAAAATGTTTTGCAAACTATACATACTCACTGAAAGCCTCCCTCCTTTACCATACGTGTATGCTGTGTATAACATCATATATATGTATAACTGTGTGTCTATATATACTGCTCTACAACATAAAAGTTCCTTCTACAGTATGAGATGTTTTTCTTACTGTAGCTCCCAGTTTAAAAAACTGAAGATAAACACTGCCTTACATCATATGCTCCAAAATGACAGTGCCTGCATCTGTTCTATTCACCATTGTATGCATGCTCTCTCTCTCTCTCTCTCACACACACACACAACACACACACGTATACACAGCTGAAACAAACGTTTCATGAAACAATACTCACTCTTATTACATATGATCAAGTAACTACATAACAAAGTTAAGTAGCAAATACGATTTTATTAATATTCAAATGCAACATAGGAAAACACCCCCAAGGGAGCCACACAAAAACCAGAGGCGCAGGACTAGGCACACCGCAGTGATTGCAGCTCACAGTCTGAAAACCCACCTGGTCAGAGAGACAGACGAGTCAATGGCGATCACCAATGCCATGCTGAGCATGCTGCACCCTGTGCTCTGGAAACCCAAAGGCAGGTGCCCACTGAGACCCAGGAGGTCAGAGATGTTCTTAGAGAAAGTGGCATTGAAGTTGAGAGTTGAAGGAAGAATATGAGTCGCAAAGACTGAGGCACAGGCAGAAGGAGGCAGAGGGAACACAAACCCCTTGCCTCTCGTCACTGAAGCGTAAGGGAAGGAGAAAATATTTCCTACCTAAAATACAGTGAGAAAAGAGTACTGAATTGAATGGTTGCAGATAAAAACATAAAAGCGTCTTTAAAAGATTTTTAATATATAATACACACACAAACATGAACAAAAACTATATATTCCCAAACCCTTAAACATACAAAGAAAGGAATTATGACCAAGATGTTTGACTGGTGGGATGAAGTTCAGGATGATTTCTCACACTTCCTGAGGGAGCACTAAATTGGGCATAATATATCTAATTGCTCATACGCCTAATCTCTGTGGAAATGAAACTCCTTAATTTGCAAAGGTGATAAAGCTTTGAAAGATACAGACAGGTGTGGTTTCCTGGCTCCAGAAAGCTCTCCTTCTCCGAGGGGAAGCCCCGCCTACCTTCCCTCCCAGGTGCCGCCATTCTCAGCAATTACTCACACCTGCAGACGAAGTCCTGCACATGGGGCTCCCAGGTGGAGACTGGGGTAGGACTATAAAAAGCTCCTCTACACACAGATCAGCCATCTTCCAGCTGACTCAGCTTCAGACTCCACTTTCCAGCTCTCCAATAGCTGGGCCTGTGATGTGACCCGCTTCCTGGTGCTGGCCCGTGTCTTTCATGCCCGGACCCGGCTCCTGTGCCTCACCCCCTTCGGTGTGGCATTTCAGCAGAGGCGTTTCCTTCTCTACTTGGCTCGAGCCTCTGCCTCTGCTGTTTCCTCTGTGGATAATCCTCCCGCACACCTGCAACCGAGTTATTGCATTAAAGGGCCTTAGAAACAGGATGATCTGAGAAGAGGCACAGGTCGAGAAGTCCAATGGGAACCAAAGGGGCACAGAAGAGGCTCATTTTGAAAGGGAAAAAGGGGCCAGCATGGATATGAGGAAGGCAGGAGGCCTGGACAGAGAGCGCGAGCACTGGGCATCGAATAGGCAATATGAAAGTCGAGGATTTAGAGTGATGGGTTGCAGCAAAGAAAGGAAGGAGCAAAACAAAACAAAGCTCCTTCCTACATGGAAATTATATGGCATTAGGCTGCAGCCACCCTAGCCTTTGGCTCCTCCAACACAGTGAGCTCCTCCCTACCTTAGATGGTTCCATCTGCCTAGGCCAGTGCCCCCTCACCTGGCACATCCCTACTTATTCTAGAAACTCAGGTTTACAGGTCCCTTGCTCAAGGACATCTTGAAATCTGAGGAAGGTAGGAGTAAAGGCCCCTGTTGCGAGCTCTCATCACACCCTTACTTTTCCTTCATATCCCCTATCAAACCATAATTACTATATAGTGAACCTGCTATTATGTGTTGAACGTCTCTCTTCCCTACTAGATTATAAAAATCTGTGAAGAGAGAGATCATATCTGGCTTAATTTTCTATTCCACAGTGCCTGGAATCTAGTAGACACTCAATAAATATCTGTGCAATAAATGGTTGGATGGATGGATGGATGGACAGACAGATGGATAGTCAAACAAACAAACCTTCACTAACCATGACCACTGATGAAATCATCATAGAAAGCCTTTCAATTTCTGGCTCAACTCCTCCATAGCACATGAAGAGCCACTGGGGGTGGTGGTGAACCACAGTAAGGAGACAATGCAGGAAAGAAAATGAGATGTTAAAAATGGAGGAATTATGTAGGTATGTGAGGACATAGGAGTAAGGAAAGAAAATCAAAGGGTCTCCAAAGCAAAACCCACACTATGCCATAATTTGAGAAAAGGAACAAACTACTAGTGAATACCAACTATATGTGAGGTACCTGCCGTAAGTTATTTCATTATTTCATCTCCCCACCGAGTGACAAATATTACTTTCTCATTTGACTAATGAAGAAATTGAGCCTTATAAAGTTGATATAACTTGCTTGGAATTATATACCTCCAAGTGGTACCAGATGCAAAGCCAGCTCTGCTTGAAATCAGGCCTTATTGCTCAATCTGTTAGCCTGAAGACTTCAGCGCAGCCCTTGGTGGGAAGCTCTAAGCCTGGACACAAAAACCTTCAATGCAAGAGGGTCTGGTGGTGCCAGGTAGAAACCTCCAGAGCCAGCCAGGTATTTGACAAGCCGAGTCTGAGCACCGTGGCCATCTGTGCCTACTTCCCTGTTGGGTGAACCCCAACTTGCCAACCTAACCTGGCCTGACTCTTGATTGCTTTCTTTACTGGGTGAATCAGCTCAGTCCTCCTGACCCTGGGCTGTACTTTGGCTCTAATTAACCTGACCACAGCCCGAGTGGCTCAGCGGAGAGGACCCATAACCCTTTCTCTGGCACCTTGCCTATTCTCAGATGAATGATCACATTGAGTATAACAGATGTGGGTGTTATGCTTCTATGAAGATCCCCTAGCCTTCCACTGCCTGTGCCCTCATCTGAAGATATAAACTTGAGTGTACCCTATTAATTGGAAATTGCTCCTGGCAGTACCAAGGTCTAATTCAACTTTAACTCCTGATACCCACTGTATTGACTGACTAGAGTGGATGCTTGTGGTGCCTTCAATGGATAAGTAAAAGCAATCACTGCACAAGCAAAGAGTAAAGCTGGAATCATTAAAAACTAGAAGGACCCCAATGAAAATGACTAATTTGTTCAACCATACCTGAAAGATCTATATCCAGAGCATCTTTTGTTCACTTAACCATTACTCATTGAACACTTGCTGAATGCCAGGCATTGTGCTAGATTCTGGAAAGACTTCGCTGAACAAGAAGATATAGTTCCTAACCTCACAGAACTTCCAGACTAGTGGAGGAAAGCAATATTAAATAAATCGCTGGTCAAATGACTGCCATGGTGATAAGCAGTACAGAGGAGCAGAAGTATGGCACTAGGTAAATGCATAAGCAGGTACTACTCTGGTCTCGAGAGGTATAGAAGGTTTTCCTACAAGGGGATGTTTAAGTTAGAACCTAAAAGAGTAATAGGAATTGGGTGGTGGTGTGAAGGTGGTTCAGTGGCAGAATTCTTGCCTGCTATGCCAAAAAACCCGGGTTCGATTCCCGATGCCTACCCATGCAAAAAAAAAAGAGTAAAAGGAGTTAGCCAGACAAAGGGGAAACAGCTGCTGTGACAACAGGAAGTAGCTACATCAGTTGGTGAATCTGCAGAATTGGAGATCTTAAAAGCACTAAAAGGGCAGAGGAAGGGGTGTGGAGGTGATGGGTGATGCTGGTGAGAGGATGGCACAGGTCATGCAGGGCACAGTGAGCTGTGGCAAAGGATTGGTTTTTTTTTTTTAATTAATAAAACCAATCCACATATAACATGAACATTCTTAGTGTATGAACATCCCGTACTTTGTGTGCAATCAGTGGCTCACAATATCATCACATAGTTGTATATTCATCGCCATGATTATTTCTCAGGACATTTACATCACTCCGGAAAAAGAAATAAGAAAAAAGGAAAAACTCATACATACCATACCCTTTACTCCTCCCTCTCACTGACCACTAGTATTTCCCTCTACCCAACTTATTTTAACATTTGTTCCCCTAGTATTTATTTATTTTTAATCCATATTTTTAACTCACCTGTCCATACCATAGATAAAAGGAGCATCAGAACAAGGTTTTCACAATCACACAGTCACATTGCAAAAGCTGTATCATTATACAATCATCTTCAAGAAACATGGCTACTGGAACACAGCTCTACAGTTTCAGGCACTTCTCTCTAGCCTCTCTAATACACCTTAAACTAACAAAGGATATCTATATAACACATAAGAATAACCTCCAAGATAACCTCTCCACTCTATTTGAAATCTCTCAGCCGCTGACACTTTGTCTCATTTCTTTCTTCCCCCTTTCAGTCGAGAAAGTTTTCTCAATCCCTTGATGCTGAGTCCCAACTCATTCTAGGATTTCTGTCCCACGTTGCCAAGGAGGTCCACACCCCTGGGAGTCATGTCCCATGTAGAGACGGGGAGGGCGGTGAGTTTGCTTGCCGTGTTGGCTGGGAGATTGGCCACATCTGAGCAACAAAAGAGTTTCTCTGGGGGTGACTCTTAGGCCTAATTTTAAGTAGGCTTAGTCTATCCTATGCGGGGATAAGTTTCCTATGAACAAACCCCAAGATTGAGGGCTCGGCCTATTGATTTTTTTGTCTTCACTGCTTGCAAGAACATCAAGCCTTCTCTAAATGGTGAAGTTGAATTTTCCCTCTTTTTCACCATTCCCCCAAGGGGAATTTGCAAATACTTTTTTATTCACTGTTCAAATCACTCTGGGATTTATTGGGGCATCACTCTGGACAAACCTACAAAATCTCATACGCTACTCAAGGTTCCATGTACTTATGGAGTTCAGTTATATCAGGAGATGCACTAGTCAAAATATAAATTTTGTACCAAATAAACATTTTTTGCTTAAGTCTCATACATAAGTTAAAGTTTTAAAATATGAATTACCATCTATTTTCAACACCCTGCAATATTTACATTCCTTCATTCTTCCTCATGCAAAAGCCTTTTTAAATTTGTACATTTAGTTACTATCATTGTACATTCTAGGAATTCCTAGATTATACCATCTCCGTCTTTATCATATATCTTTCCTTCTGATTTCATTTGTGCCTCCAGCCCTCCTCCCTCTATCATTCTCACATTCAGCTTCAGATTGGGGATTTTTAATAAAAGGAATGAGAAACCACTGTTTAAGCTGGGGAATAAAATGATGAGATTTGTGCTTTTTATAAAAGCTGTCTGCTGTATGAAAAATAGATTGGAGAACAGCAAGAATGGATGCAGGGGAACCAGTTGGAAGGTGCTTGTAGTGGTCCAGGCAAGAGACTCTGGGGTCTTGAAGTACGGTGGTGGCGGCACAAATGGAAGGTATGAGGACTCTCTAGCAGGTCACTGAGTTGGCAGGGCTTGATTATCCAGTCATGCAATGGGATGAGGTGCAGGGGAGGTGAAAGGGAGAAGAGGCGTCCTGGATGACACCTCTCAGATTTCCTCCTTGGTATATAGGTCATCCTCTCAATAGGAGCCCCTAGGGGATAGCAAATTTGAGGAGGCAGCTGATGAATTCATCTTAAATATGCTGAGTCTGTGATTCCATTTAGATTTCCCAAATGGTGAAGACAAGCAGGTGATTGAATATGTGGACCTGGACTCAGAAGACAGATCTGAAGTGAAGATAATAAATGTGGGAGCTGTTATCATATAGCTGGCATTGGAGGCTGTGGGAGTAGATATCACCTAGGGAGAGACTGGAGTGCAAAGAGAAAGCTGAAATTGATGAGAGCCAGAGTTTAGAATAAAGTCTTCGTGACATCATTGTCATCAAGAGCAACGGCTAAAGGAGAGCCCCGAGATGAGCACGTGTGCCCAGCACTGCTCTTTCACATTGGGCTTGGAGCTCCAGGGATCAGCAGTGGAGGAGGGCCAGCCAAGTAATCCAGAAAGGCAGTCTCAGGGAGAGGCTACGTGCTTACTCCCAGGCATCCCTTAGATTAGGCAATTCCCCAAAGGACCACTATTGGAACTCCAAGTCTCTCTAGGGCAAAAGACCCCATGTAAATCTTCCTTCTGTCCTCCTCCTTGCCATCTTTGCAGCTTTGAAATGCTGTACTCCTACAGAGCTGACTCCAAAAGCCAAGGAAATCTAATTGCTCAGATATTAAAGGCAGTCTGGACCTTGAATGCCTAGGTTTGCCTCAAAGAGCTGACCCAGGAAATCAAGTTTTTTAAATATGAACTCATCCATAATCAGCACACCATCTAACATCCCATCCAGTTGTCAAGCCTCGCCATCCCAAAACTGAATTATGAAAGATTTATTAAGAGCTATTTGTCAATTTAATAGTATGAAACCAAGGAGAAATGAGATTCTCGGCTAAGGCTGACAGGTCTATGCAGAGGATGACTCAGGGGCGTTTGCTCTGCAGGCCTCTTAATAAGATGCCACGGGTGACTGAGACCTACAAAGGTTGTAGGAAGATTAGTTTGTCCCTTAGAAGTGGCAGCCTCCAGAAAATAAACTGCAAAAATATAGACATAGATATACATGCATACATGTGTATACATGTAGATATACATATGTACATGTGTATACACACATACATATGTATATATACATACATATACACACATACATATAGACATATGTCTGTTTCTGTGTGTATACCTATGTGGATATGTAGATATATACAGATACTTTCTGGAAATGAGAAAGCATTAATGGGAATGAAATTCTAAATTCTATGTCTTCCCTGTAACCAATCCTCCTTTGCACAATCTTCCACAATGTGCTTATGTGTGTGTGTACATGTCATGTAAATCTAAAGAAGCAAAATGTGTTTTAAGAAATGTGAAAGGTGCTGTAAATTATCTTTTTCCTGTAAGTGTCATAGCACTTGGCTCTTATTTCTCCAAAAAGAACCAATGTTAGAGAAGAACAAGGCTTTCTGAAGAAGGTAGCATCTGAGCTAGGCCTGGAAGGACGCCTGTGGTTCAGGGCGCTGGGGTGGAGTGGGGGTGGCATTCTAGGTGGAAAGGGACAGCTCAGGCAGGCGTGGGAAATAGTTGTATGGACCTTGAGAAATGTAAGGTTTTCACTAGAGTGTCAGGAGCATCTGAGAAAATACCGGAAGATAAAAATGGATAAGTGGGTTTGGACTCATGTCATGGAAAGTCTTGAATTCCAGGTCAAATCATTTGAACTATATTCTGTAGGAGATGGGGAGTGGGGAGCATTTGAAAGGTTTCGACAGGAGAGTGTCATGTCCAGGGTTATGTTTCCAGAGGACTAATGTGGCTGCAGGGTGGGGAGAAATTGGAAAGAGATAACATGGAAAGTTGAAATGCCAGGCCGGATTTTAAAACAGGGATGTTGACAAATGTCTAGAGGGTCATGGAAAGATGTGTATAATACATTTCTAAGCTCACCAATCAGTTGCAAATTGATATGTATTATATAATCTCACTTTTGTACTTATAAACATGCATGCACATTCCAGGTATATCTGCAGGGGAAAGGGCTACAGGAATACACAGCCAGGCATGACATTGGTTATTTCTGCTCAGTGGGATCATGGGTGATTTTTATTTTTCATTCAGTTTTGTGTTTTTTCCTATTATTTCACACAATAAAACTTTTCTTGCATAAAAAAGCAGAAGGAAAGAGATGGAATCTGCTTCTATCAACCAAAAGAAAGCCATCAAAATATTTTCCCAAATAATAGAATCAGCTATTATTTGAATTGGGTTGTGCCTCTGTCTTCATTTAATGGAGCAGACCAGATGTCGCGGTGACCTGGGCAAGGGTGGCAGCCTCCAGGGCTGGAAGGACCCAACCTTCTCCTTCGGACGGTTCCAGGCACAGTCGTTCCTTGACTTGAACCATACAATCCGGCTGAGGTGAAGAAAATGCCAAAAGCCGTAAACCTGGGCTTACAACTGGGCAGACCAGTGTGCCCCTCACAGGCTGACAACCTTTTATCACCAGAGGAGATCTTTTATTGCCAGAGAGGTCATAGGAGCTTTGAGACCAACACTGCTAATTTAGCAGCCATGAAAAACAGGGTTGTGCAATTTAGATGACTTCATAGCATTCTTTATAAACTCCAAAGCACTTGTGAGCCCAGTGGTCCTTCATCCAGCCTGTGGTCAGAATCGCCAGACAATCCCCACCTGTGCCCGGCTCAATGCTTCTGATTCACTCACAGCAAATAGTTTACTAAGCTCTTACCGTGTGTTCTAGATGCCGGAACAATAATCAGAACAAATTCGGTGGGTCAGACCTTCTAAATTTCATTCCCCTGCAGACGCCACCATGCTTTTCCATTACACAAGTCTCCCTGCCTGGCTCCTTCTAGTTTCCGGAATGTAACCTTCCTCATAGGCAGGATTTTTGCTGATTGTCTTCTCTGCCGTATCCCAGGGCCTGCAGCCGTTGCCTGGTCCATAGAAAGTTCTCAGCAATTGTTGAGCGAATGCCCGACCTATTGCTGTGCCTCAGACAGGAGATGTGCTCCCCCTACTTTTGTGCCTAGCTTACTTCTACAAATACATCTTTGCCTAGTTCAAACATCACCGTCTCTGAGAAGCTTTCTGGAATTTGCCAAGTTTCCCTATTAGTTATTCTCTTAGAATCCTGTGCTTCTCCTTTTAGCCCCTATACCATTATAATTATATAATCACTTGGTTTAACGTCTATCACTCCTGTTTGTCTAGACACTCCATGAAGGCTGGGCCTGGGCTGGTCTTGCTCACCCCATATCCCCAGTTCCTAGCATCCCCCATGAGAGCCACTCAGTGAACGGTTGTTGAATGACTGACTGAAAAATATATTCTGATATTCTTTGATGACCACTGAATCCTAGCTAAAAGTGGGGTAACTGTCCCTACTGCCATTACAGCTGGTGGTAAAGCGGACAGCAGAATCAGTCTAAGCCTCAACCCGGGGCACATTCACGCCCAGTGCTGTCTTGGAGAATTGATTCAGGAAATTGGGGGCGGCACAGCAATCACTGATTCATTCAACAAGCAGATGTTAGGTGAGGCACAAAGATCACCAAGGCAGTCTTTGCTTTCAAGGGACTTATAGTGGGGTGGGGTCAACAGACCTAGAAAGATGAAGGCATGAGGTGTTGGAGGCACTCTGAGAGGAATCATCGCACAATTCATTGGGACAGGGGCAGGAAATCATCCACTCCAGTGTGGGGTGGAAGTGAGGGAAGTGTGCAGACAAGGCTTCGTAGAGCAAGTAAATCTTAGCGTGAGACTTGAAGGATGAACAGGTATTTTCCAAGCAGCCCAGGGTGGATAGAGGTGGGGTGGGGCTGGAAGGTGCAAAGGGGTTGGGATAAGGAGGGCAGGAACCAGAACACAAAACTTTGGTGTAACAAACAAGGAGGCCCTCTGTGTCTCTCAAGTCCTCCGGCTTTCTGGTGACCCTGTGCTTCAATATTCACATGCAAAAAGTCGAAGCTGCCATCCCATGGATGGCGGGACACCCAATATCTGCAAGGATTTGACCTGATTCTGAGAGTGCCACGCTAATCGACACTTCGGCCAGCTGCTCCTCTGTCTCCGAGGGGACTAACTGCTGCTCTCAGCTTCCACGTCTGCAGTTGCCTCTGCATGCCCTCATTCCATGCTGGGCGTCAACTCGTTTTCGTCCATTCCCCAAAACGCCACCAACGCAAAGCGACTGGCAAGGCAAGCTGCCTCTGCCAGCTTGGGAGAGCAAAAGAAGGACCCAGTGCAGAACAGGGAAGAGCTTTTATCAAACTTCGGCGTGGTGGCCCCAGGCCCCCTCCACTAAAGGAAATTCCTCACCAGCCAAGTGCATCTTCTTAGGCTTCTGTGGCCATCACCTGCGAGGGACAGTTTCTGTCTCACCAGTTAGGGGCACTTCGGAAGCGTTTTTCAAAAGGTGAATGTTTAGGACCCTCCTCAAACCATTTAAATCAGAAACCATTAAACCAGAATTAGAAAGTCAGGCCTTGACAGTTACACTTTTTTAAAGCTTCCGAGTGATTCTCGAGCACTGCCCAGGTGGAGAACGCAGCTTCTGAGCCTAGAACTTTCTCCACGCTCGCATTATCATGCTGTCCCCGCAGCCAAGCCGAGCTCCGCTCCCTCTCGCTGTATCAGGCAGTCCCATTCCTCTCGCCTTCGCTGGCTTTCCCTCATCATGCAGGCCGAGGCACGTCAGGCCAGACCTTCCCAAGAAAATAAACAAAGTCAAACACAGTGTTTTCCTAAACGCCTTTTCCGCTAAAATGAATGGTGTCTCTCTCATGCATGGGAGAAACTACAACCCTCAGTTTTGGTTTTAAATACCATATTTCAAAAAGTTTCAGGTTCAAATTGTTTTCCACATTGTAATAGCTCTGAAATTAGGTATGTCTTATCATTGAGGGGGGTGGCATAGTTTATTTGACCGTGTGTTTTGATACTCAGAATAATAATACATCTTCTAATTGCAAGGGTATTTGAGTCAATGATATAATGCAGCAATAATTTTTTCTTCCTCCTGCTACAAGCACAAATCTTGCCAAGGAGTCTGGACTTTATGCTCCAGGTAGTAGGGAGCCATTCAAAGGGTTCTGAGTGGAGGAGTGACATGGCAAAGTTTTGCATCCCAGAACTACTTTGTCTCATCCAACGAGAGTAAAGCAGGGATACCCTCAGCTGAACTGGAATGACCAGGCTTGCTTAGGGATAAGGGGATCAGACTTGGGTTCTTTGGGGAGTAAAAGGCTTCAATGCCCTGTGTCATGACGCATGTGTCCCTGTGGTTCAGAGGGGACCCCTGCCGAAGGCTGGTCAGCTCTCTCCCAAGAGAACCTAGGAGGTAGGCTTGGTTGCCTCGGTGACCTCTCCACCCACAGGGCCTGCTTTCGGTGGTGGTGGGTCCAGACACCAGGCTTTGTTGCCTCTCTCCACCTGGATCCATCTTTCACAGGCAGCTGGGTATTAACCAAGCACACAGAGGCTGGTATATAAACTACAAGACCCCCCTTCATTAAATTACAAAGAGAAATGAAGCTGGCAGGCAGGCAGCACACTTTAGTTGGGAGATCAGACCATTCCATTCCCAAAGGCGAGTTACTAGAGAAGCCAAGTTATAACGAGAAAGCCAATTTATATATATTCAATGAGAAAATCAACTTTCGAGAGTTACTGGAAGATCATACTAGCCAGAGCAGCTCTTTCTTTCCTGGTTGAGAGGTGAATATCCAAGAAGCCAAATTGTCCCAAAGACTTAGTGAGTAGGAATCAGGGCAAAGGGGCCCGGCTGAGCATCAGGCCCATCTCTTGGCTGAGTTCCCTGCGGTGCTTTCCCCCACGGCAGGGTTTATTCCAGGGGCACCCTCACTGCTCAGGTCTGCTTGCCATACTTCCTTCTCATCTGGATACTGGTTGAATGGCCACTGACAGCACTTGCCCCTGGGACTTTATTTTCTAAGCGTCAATGGCTGACCAATTCCCTTCTCTTTCAATGTAGTCCCCTGCATGCCTAAATCAGCACAGCATAATTAATTGGGCTTTCTTTTTACTCTCTCATAATCACAATCCAAGCCAGTTTCAACTATTCAAGAACACATTTAAACACAATCTCTTGGATTTTCCTCCCATGAATGGCTAATCCCAACCACTTTATGTATATGTGTTTTCATTGTTTAACATTTTATAAAATTATTTAGTCCTCCAGCACTAGGAACAGGAGAAATGGCTCTCTTTTTATTAAAGAATTGAATTCTCATTTTATATCCTGGACATGAAAACCCTTCTTTCTCTCAGTGTTGGAGCAACCTTCTGGGAAGTAAGCAGATTTGGATACATGGAAGTTTCCATTAATGACCTCAGACCGTGGGTGGGTTTTGCTGGGTCTGTATTGCAGGGTTCATCCCATCAAAACAGTAAGAGTGCAAACTTGGAAGCCACAGAGCTGGGTTCCCATTCCAGCTTTGATATGGAAACAGGATTCAACTCCTCTGTGCCTCATCTTTAAAATGAGATAATGATAAATGTTTCTCTTGGAAGGATTAAATACAATGCTACTGCACTGTGCTTGGCACATATAATCAGTATTCCTCCCTCGCTCTCTTCTCAATTCTTTTCATTATAGGAAACTGTTCTGTAAAAGCCTTAGACTTCTATAAAAAAAAAATGCTCCACCTGTTCCGCCATCTGCCTCTGCCAGGCATTTTTAAGGCAGCAAGAGAGGCTTAGCAGTTAAATTTCTTTTTTTTTTTTCACAGATGTCTTAAACATGCCCAAATATTCACATTTACATACTTCTAAGATTTGTTTTAAAATAATGGGGTGGGGGAGTGGGGAAATGGGGAGTATAGAGGAAAGATGATTGGCCGCCAACTGACAGATGCTGAAGCTGGGTGATGGCTATGAGGGAGTTCCTTCCACTATTTTCTGTACTTTTGAATACATTTGAAATTTTCCATCTAAAAATATTTTAAAAGAAAAGCAAGTCTTACTGATAAGCTATCACATGTCAGACAGTGGTCTAGAAGCTAGAAACCCTGGAAGAATAAGGCCAGCCCCTGCCCTTGAGGAATTGACAGTTTGGTGGGAGACACTGGCGGGTTGAGGGTCATTTCAAGCCAAGTGATAAATGCTGATAAAGTTAAGTGCAGTGGCTGGGCAGGTGGGGGGGGGGTGTGAGAGGTGGGCAGCTAGCAAGGCCCCTTACCCTGCCTGGGGGAGGAGGGGAGGGCAGCTCCACAGCTTCAGCTCCTGTCCTAGACTGCACTGCTGTCATGCCCAAGTCCACGCAAGAGACAGGAC